>JAAALK010000081.1:52319317-52490948 GCA_019279435.1 Zizania palustris
CACGGCCGATTGGATCTGCTGCCTGAACACTTTGGACTCGTCAGTATGATGTGATGGGGAGTTGTGCCATTTGCAGTATTTATCTTCTTCAGTTCTTCGACAGGCAATATCACATGACCATGTGACAACTGGATCTACTTCTCATTGAGCAACAGATCGAATATTTTATCGGCATTGTTGATTTCGAAGTCATACTTTTCCTCTTTCTCAATCGGTTTCATCCAGGGGCATGCAACTTGCTTCTTTTTTCTAGACCATTCGGTCATACCGACTTCTCCATCTGGGTCATTGATCTTGTCGGAGTCTGAATGGTATACCTCAGTGTATGCCACCTTCTTCTGATACATGTCTCTCTTAGCTTCTTGGAATCGGCTATCATGTGCCGATACCCTTTGCACCCATTGGGAGAGGCTCTCGAACTCATGCGATGAAAATCTCTCCTTAATTGGGTATCACTGAGGCTCAAACTATAGCATATGCTTTGTACGTCTTGGAACCTCCAGATATAATCTTGCACCGACTCATCCATTCTTGCTTTACGGTTGTAAAGTCGGTGAGCTTCATTTCTTGAATACCGACGAAGAAGTATTGTTGAAACTTCTTCTCAATGTCCGCCCATCCTCTAATGGAATCCACCAGCAGTGAAGCAAACCACGGGAAAGCTGATCCTGATAGTGAGAGTGGGAAGAATCGGACCCTTAGCGCTTCATTAGTTGATGCCTCCCAACACTAGGCGAGGAAATGGCTAATGTGCTCGATCGTAGAGACCGAGTCTTGTCCCGAGAACTTGGTGAAGTCGGGAATCTTGTATCGATTGGGTAGCGATACTCGGTCGAACCATTCTAGGTACGACCATCGATACATGTACGTCTTTTCTTTGGGCTTCAACCCAAATTGATCTTTGATAACCTCTGTGATCCGATTCACCCAGTCATCTTCTTGTTGCCCCGGTGTTGGGTACCGTTCAGGCATTGGGGCCTGTTGATATTTCTCTAGCCGAGCATCATTGCATTTGTATTGCCCCTCATCACCATAAGGCTGCGCTCCAAAGTTCACGGTCCTATGATACTCCTGAGGGATACCATCGGGTGCCTCATAGGAGGCACGATGTCTGGCAGCATGTTCCTTTCGATACCATATGTGACTTATGGGGACTTCTATCCCATCGGCCTAGGGCCGGCTGCTAAGAACGATGCCAACGCACCCCTTTCGAGGTTATACGATGAACTCGATGGCAAGCCCCGAGCGGGGGCCGATTGTTGGCTCTCCCTGTTTCCTTCATGGCCGGCCGAGAAGGTAGGCTGCTCTAGCTTCGTCGGCCCTTGTGGCTATGGAGTTGGCCGAGTGTGTTGTGGATTCTGTAGCAGTTTGGTCTGAGTATCAAGGAGACACATCGGACCTTGTGATGGTTCGTGGGCTATAGTGCCATCAATGCTCTTCTTGATCAGCCTATGGAGGGTATTGACCGGTGTTCTAGATTGGTTGATAAGCACGTGGTGAAGTGCATTGTCAACAATCTCCTAGAAACCAACATGAGGGATTTCCATCGGTTGATTGGTCCCCATGGCCGTCGCTGGTCTTGGCAACGGATCCCTTAAGATGGGACCGACCCGAGTCATCCTGCAGGTTTGCAGGCACAGCTCCTAGAAAGCGTCAACGTGTCTTTATACCTCTGCCCTCTATTCCTCAGTCAAAGTCTCCATGGTGATCAGAATGATATTATCGTTGTTGAGTTCACCTGTCATGGCTGGTTTGCTGAAGTATGGTCCCACCAAGCATGCCAAAAAGCATGTTGGTGTGTATTTTGGTCACGCTTTGACACACGTGTGGCCTAGGAGATCTACTTAACTCCAGTGTAGGTCCTACGTTCTTAGAAAAAAGGGGTTCAAGGCATGTCAAACAGTTTGACCGTGCAACTAATAAGGAAACAGGAAGATGTGATCAATAGCATAGCCTATCGGCTATTGAGCCGATGACCACGACAAGGATAGGATATTTGTGGAATATCATGTTGATCAGCCATAAGGCCGATGACTAGGGGTGAAGCAATCGGGCAAGCGAGCCATCGGCCGATAAGATGGGCAGTTTTACCACATAGGCTGATGAACTCTTTTCCAATGGTAAATAAGATGTGACGTTGAATTGAAGATAACTCGTCGGCTTGTACTCCAATAGAAATAAATAAAACGTGCCAGAACACATATCTATATCATGAAAATCATTACAATAACTAGATCGAACCTAACCAACACAGTAGCTAATCACGATG
The DNA here is from genome assembly GCA_019279435.1 of Zizania palustris. NCBI lineage: Eukaryota > Viridiplantae > Streptophyta > Magnoliopsida > Poales > Poaceae > Zizania > Zizania palustris. The sequence goes on from JAAALK010000081.1 coordinate 52,321,587, forward strand.
ATCTTAATAATATATCAAAGTATTGGGCATGCTTTATTTAGATGAATGGTATACAGCATGAAAAAGATACAATAGCAAGAGATGTCGGACATAACTGATGAAGCCTCAAACTACCACACCTAGATCACATCAATCTAAGAGATCAATCTGATGCGGCCTTATACCTAGCCAATACACCGAGAACCAATGACCGTACTGTTTCGACGTTCACCACAAGAGATCAATCTGATGTAGTCATGAGGATACTGACCTAGTCAATATGGTCATCGGTGTTGGTAGGACTAACCTCTTCGTTGGAGATCGAACGATGCAGCCCAGCTACGAGTCTCGAACCCTGCCAGGATAAACCTTGAGAGTTAAGGGTGATGATGTGCCGAGTAGTTGTTTGACAGAGATGTGTGTGATAATCTAACTAGGGGTACATATTTATAATCTGAAGACTTGTTGTCCAAGTACTCTATCTTAACCAATTCTGGATTTATCTTCTTTTCATCTTTATCTCCATCGGCTCCTCTACATCTGGTCATATTGTAACAGCATGGACGGGCTTCCTTGACCATCTTTAACCGGATCTACTTTGACTTATGTTGACCGTGTGGTATCTTTAGTGGGTCCGGACTTTACCAAATCTTGGTGTCAACAATAGTGTTGTGAGCAATTTGTGTTCCATTAGAACTTTGCCTTATTCTGATAATAATCGTGCTATCAAGCTTATATATTCCATTGTCTGTGGCATATGGGAGGTGACGATATTTAGCATTGAGGTATCCACAAGTTACGATACGTTAACTTGTGATGAACTCTTTAGCAAGCTAAAGTCCACTGAGATTGCTAAGGCATCTCGTCAAGGACTTGGAAACTCTTTGCCAATATCCATGGAACTAGTTTCTAGTTCTGGCAGTGGCACCTCATCTAGAGGTATTGCGTCTGGTTCTTCTAGCTCTTGTGTCTTTGCCGGTGGTTTTTCCTTGTCCTATCTGGTCCCTTTCACAAAAGAGTAGGTGGATACCTTGGATAATGAGGATCTTGCTCTCATTGTCATGAAGTTCACCCGGTTCTATAATGATAGACGGGATCAGAAGAGAGGAGGCTCTCATTGGTGTTTTGAGTGTGGGGATACATCGCATATTAAATCTAACTGCCCTAATCTCAAAAAGAAAGATGAGAATGAGCACATGCACCAAAAGAGGGACAAGAAGCCATTCTTCAAGAAGAACCGTGACAAGCTAGCTAGGAGAGCATCCAAGGCAGCATACAGAGTATTCATGGCTGCATTGAGCGATATTGACACTTCGTCAAGAGAAGACACAAGCTCTGTCGAGGATGAACCATAGAAGGAGAAGGCAAAGGACTTCACCGGCCTTTGCTTCATGGCTGACAGCATCAACGACAGCGACAATGAGCTAGACACAATAGAGATAACACTATCCTATGACCAGCCTTCAGTTAAAGTTGATGAACTTAGTGATGCTTTGATTAGTCAAGATAGGTTGCTTGTGAAGGCTTCTCGTGAATTGAAAGAACTTAGACTTAGGAATGAATCTGTCTCAACTAAATATGTCATGCTTAAGGCTAAGTTAAATGATGTTGAATGTGAGTCCAGTTGTGTTGTCATGAGTGACCTTACCAAGCTACATTCTGTGCAGGCTCAAACTATCGATAAGCTTGAGATTGCACAGAAAGAGCTCACTGTGGTGGAGTCTAGTCCTCTTATTTCTAATGCTTGTTCAAATTGCCCATTTCTCATTGAAAGTATTGAACTTAGGGACAAGCATGTTAAGGAACTAGAGGCTAGATTCGAGAGTTCTGAGTGTTCTAAGGATGTGCAGCCTGGATATCCCACCTACACTATCCACAAGGATAAACTTAGATTTGCTATAGGGAAAGTTGAGATACTCATGACTAAGAATAAATATCTTCTTTCTGTGGTGAACAAGTGTACTGAGGGAAGTGGTAGGATAGATTTTCTCTTGGCCAAGACCAACATGTGTGCTGACAAGGTTGGATTAGCTCTAGGGTTGGGTTTTGAGAGAACCACTTCAGATAATAAGGGCAAGACTGTATTCACTCCACCTACTACCCTTGAGGAAGAGAGAGCCAAGTTAGACACTCCATAGATAGCCAATAACCCCATCCAACCTTCTAAGAAAGTACCTCCTTCACCCAAGAAAGTTGTTGAGCCAAAACCAAGAGAGCCTGTGAGAAAAGCCCAAGTTTTTAATGCCCCACCCCAAAAAAGATTTTTCATTATTCTTATTGTTAGAGGGTGGGTAATTTGATTGGTTTTTTCTTTCATCGCATGAAGGATGAGTGACGTTCTTGGGATATGAGTGCATGGGACAAGTATCAGCCACCTATTGGTATACATGAGCCTGTCTCTCATTCTCTTTCTCATTTTCGTGAGGCTCCACGTTTTCACTCTAGAGGATTTTCCCATCATGGTTTTCACTATGGTTCATATGGTGCTAGACCATGTGTAAGAGATTTTGATCCTCGACGGGTTGGGAGACCTCATCATGATTCTGGTTTTCATCATGGTGGTAGACTACGTGCTTTTTATCATGATTTGCATTCTACTGATGTGCAGTCTACTGCTTTTACTTCTGCCCATCGAGTTTCTCAGTGCTGGATTCCTATAAAGTTTTTCACTTACCCTAGCACTAAGCACTCGAGACATATTCTTCATGGGTAGATGGCACACGGAGTCTTGGAGAACTAGTGGATCATGGATTCCGGTTGTTCGCGCCACATGATCGGGAATACATCATGGTTCTCTAGCTTCACCTCGACCCAACGATGTGAGTACATCACCTTCGGCAACAATCGAAGGAGTAGAGTGAAAGGCAAAGGTACGGTAAGAATTAATGAAAATTTCATTCTCAAAGATGTCGCTTTGGTTGAGGATTTGGGATACAATTTGTTGTATGTATCTCAGTTGCTTGATGAGGACTTGGAAGTGTGTTTCAGACATGATACTTCATAAGTTCTCGATTCGTCTGGTGATTTGGTTTGTAAGATTTTAAGAATAGGGAGGGTCTTTGGAGTTGACTTTTCTAAGTCTTTTGGTTCTTCTCATTGCCTTATTACTAAACCTTCTTCTAAGATTTGTATGGGCATAGGAGACTAGGGCATATAATCTTTTACTTGTTTGCTCGTCTGAGTGCTCTAGGCTTGATTCGAGGATTGCCCAAGCTCAAGTTTGAGAAGAACCTCGTTTGTTCTCCTTGTCGACATGGAAAGATGGTGGCCGCCTCTAATTCACCAATCAATGTGGTGGTGACAGAACAACCTATAGAACTTCTTCATATGGACACTGTAGGTCTATCTCGGGTTAGTTCTTTAGGTGGCAAATGGTATGTCCTTGTCGTGGTGGATGACTACTCCTAGTATTCTTGGGTCTTTTTTCTCGCAAGCAAGGACGAAGTGTTTTCACACTTTCAGAGTTTAGCTTTGAGACTATTCACTAAACTCCCTGGTGCATTGAAAGCAATCAGAGGTGATAATGGCACTGAGTTCAAGAATAGTTTCTTTGTTGACTTCTACCTTGAGAACGGCATTGAACATCAATTTTCTGCTCCGTAGGTTCCTCAACAAAATGGTGTTGTTGAGATAAAGAATCACACTCTAGTGGAGATGGCTAGGATGATGCTCGATGAGCAAAGGACTCCTAGAAGATTTTGGGCTGACGCCATGAGCACTGCATGTTACATCTCCAACTGGATCTTTCTGCGCTCACTTTTGAATATGACATCTTATGAGCTCTGTTTTGGAAGGAAGGCCAGAATTACTCATTTGAGAGTGTTTGGATGTCGGTGCTTCATTCTAAAACGTGGTAATCTTAACAAATTTGAGTCGTATTCTTCTAATGGTATCTTTTTGGGATATTCTCTTCATGGTCATTCATATCGTATTTTTAACCTTGATACTAACACTATCATCGAGTCATGTGATGTGAATTTTGATGAGTCTTCCCCTTGTGTTAGTACTTCTTTTGATCTTGCTAGTAAACAGGATATGGATGAAACCATCTTTGAAGAAGAAGATCCATCAGACCTCGAAGAGCTTGAGGATGATCCCATACCTTCCACTACAGCAACCCCTGAAGCAGATCCTGCATCCTCTACTTCAGCAAGAGAGCCTAAAGCATCGACTTCAACAAGAATCAAGCTCACTCCGGCAAGTGTTGAGGGGGAGATTCTCTCTAGACGAGAAGCTCCTCTTTGGATTCAGCGACATCACCCTCCTGAGCAGATCATCGGTGAGCTAGATGAAAGGGTAACTCGATCTCATGCTCATTTTGCTGATTCTGCATTTGTCACTTCTTTTGAGCCTTTTGATGTTAGTCATGCTTTATCTGATTCGAGTAGGATCAATTCCATGCATGAAGAGTTAGAAAATTTTGATAGAAACCAAGTCTGGGTTCTTGTAGATCCACCTCCTAATATTCACTTCATTGTCACAAAATGTATTTTCAAAAACAAACAAGGGGAGGATGGGTCCGTCGTGAGAAACAAGGCTAGGCTTGTTGCTCAGTGTTACTCCCAAGTCGAGGGTGTTGATTTTGGATACACCTTTGCTCCAGTAGCTCGACTTGAAGCCATTAGTATTTTGCTTGCCTTTGCATCTTCTTGCGGTTTCAAGCTTTATCAAATGTATGTTAAAATTGCGTTTCTTAATGGTTTTATAAGAGAGGATGTTTATGTTAAACAAAACCTAGCTTTGAACATCCCAAGTACCCCCATAGAGTCTTTAAACTTCACAAAGCTTTGTATGGGCTCAAGCAGACTCCTAGAGCCTAGTATGATCGACTTAGGAGATATTGAGTTGAGATATATTGATAACCCATAGTGTGTTATCCTTTTTTGAGAGACCACAATAAGAAGGGTGATATTGAGTTGAGATATATTGATACCCAGAACCAGCTTGCATACATTTTTACAAGCCTCTTAATGCTTCTCGATTTGCATTTTTGAGACAAGATCTTGGTGTTTGTCATCCTTTTGGCATTTTGTGAGGGGGAGTTGTGTGTCATTGCATAAGCTTATGTCATATGATTAATTGATTTTACATGCACATTCATGTATATGTCTTTGAATTATTGTCTTTGATCATGATAATTTTGCTCTGTTGAATATGTCTAATATCTATCATGAGCATGTCTTTTAAATTGTAAAATTCAAACATGATCACTGCTTAGTCTAGTAACTAGCATGTGTAAACTGAGTGCTTTTTCTATCTTTTACATGTCTGGTAATAAGTCCCTTACATTTGGATGCAAACATGTAACTTGATCATTTTAATGCTTTGCATGGAAATCGTGTACTGAAAATTGCTAACAATCATGAAATTGATATCCATGCCTTTTGTGCTAAGATCGAAAAGATCTAGGTGGGTTTGCTTTGTCACACTGTATTATTCTAGACTACATACCATAGCACTTTGGTATGAACTGGGACACTACAGTATATGTCAAGGCCACTGCTTTAAGCTTATGATGGTCTTTGCTTGACCTAGGCTTGGCTTGGTCGGTTAGCATAAGGTTGACATGCAAATAACCCCTGGCACTAAAATCAAAAATAAAAAGGAAACAAAAAGCTTGAAAATATTGCATAACAAGTTTGCTGAAGCTCCATATTTTGGATATGCATATCGGGCTAGTATTTGCTAGCTTTTGCACTTCATGCTTTACCTTATCTATTATTTGGATATGATTCAACTGAGCTTATCATACAATACTTTGAGACAGTATTGAAGTCAAATGCGTATTTTATACTGTAATTGTTGTTGATCATGTTTCAGAAGCTTGCATATATGTTCACCCTCATACCTCTCTTCGTATCATTTTTATCACCTTGATGCTTGCATTGACAAAGGGGGAGAAATAGTGTCTTGCTTGAAAATTTTAATGGCACGGAAAAAATTAACTCTTCTATTAAAGGGGGATCTTTTGTAATGGGCGTAATTTAAAAAATCAAGTGACATTGTTTTGCTCTTTTATGAGTTCTTATGGTCACATGTGTACTGAACTTCAAAATTCATCTTGTTTCTTTTGGGAGTTGTCAATGCACTCATCAAGGGAGAGATTGAGAAACCAAGTGGAGTTTCACTGTGGTTTTATATTAGTGATGAGTGATTGATAAGTTTGCCTGATTCAAGGTTGGGACTTATGATTGCCTGGTTGAGTTCACGGAAGGGATCAGTGTGCATTTTGCGTGGAGATTCGTGTTGTGCTTGTCTTAGTGGGTGCAGGCTTGAGATACAAGTTAACTATCAACAGCGGGTGATCAAGGTCAAGCGGGGAGCTTGATGCCGGATGATCAAGGAGGCCGGGTGAATTTGAATAAGATCTCAAGCGTATACGTGGAGATGAAGCAAGATATGGACGGACGGATGATCAAGACAATGTGCTGACCAAATCAGTGGAAGGGAGCCAGTGCAAGTGACAAAGCGGCTCGAGGGATCGAGAAGGGGAGAGACTTGTTGGCAGTCGAGTTCGCGGATTGGTGACATGCGTCGAAGATCTAGAGGGCTTTATCGGTTTCGGCTCAAAATCGTAGAATCGGGATCAAAGCGTCCTGAAGCGAAGTCGTGGTCGCAATGAAAGCTTTGTGTCAGGACAAACTACCTTTATATAGGATTTTACTATTTTGCCCGATGGGCTCGTGTTTGTATTTTCGAATCTATGGGTAAAATACCCTAAATGTATTTAGGTGTTTTCCAGTTTTTGGATTGCCTATAAAATGCCTTGTTGTCCTAGAGTTTCTAACAACTTATTCCAATGAAAAATCAAAGTTCACTTTTGATTTTACAGGTTTTCTTTTCCTGGTTCTTTTTACTTCCTCCGGTCGCCGGACTACCTTTTTATTGAATCCTCCGTCGTCGTCGCTTTGATTCCTATTGAGTGTCATACGCCGCTCCTCCGATTTTTTATTCAGTTTTCTTAGGGAGCACACAATGGCTCTTAGCGCATCGGCACGTAGGGCGCAGGGCGCGGGGGCCGCTACTTAGGGCTCGAGTCTCGTGCCTGCTCAGTCTGCTCGGTGGAATGTGTGAGGCGGTGGATTGCACAAGGAGTCGTGCAGCTATAGTCATTCAGCAGCAGCAGTTATCGGAGGCCCTTGGTTTCTATTACAGAATAGTTGCACACAGTGTAAAGCAAATGATAGTTCTTTCTTTATTGATCTCTGAGTAGTTCAACAGTACAATGTACAGAAGTATATATAGTAGATGAACAGTTGCTTGTCGCGTCGCTTCACTCCGTCGCGTCGCTTGGGCAAACATCGTGTCGCTTGGTGCCTGTAGCGTCGCCTGCCGTCTGTTGCTTGCGTCTGCATGCAAGCAACCGTTGCATGTGGTGCTGCTGCTTGGCAAAAGGCGGCACGCCTTTTGATGTAGAAATTTACCGCAACACTCCCCCTTAATCGAACTTTAAACTATATGATTGATATCATATGATTCGATTACCCCAACAATCTTTATTGGGAAATTTTGAGAGTAATTTTATAAAAGATAATAGTATAACTTAATATGATCTGATGATCATAAATAGAGCATATCTTATAAAATGACTCCCCCTGAATTTTGCAAATCACGGAGTCTTTGCATACCTATTCCTTTAACGTATTTTTGGAATGTCGAGGTTGGTAGCGATTTTGTGAATAAATCTGCTAGATTTTCACATGATTTTGTTTGTAAAACTGTTATTTCTCCATTCTTTTGTAATTCATGTGGAAAAAATAGTTTAGGAGCAATATGCTTAGTTATATTACTTTTAATGTAACCAGTTTGCATCTGGGCGATACATGCAGCATTATCTTCATAGATAATTGTGGGAGATTCTGATGAACTAACATCGCACGTTTGTTGTATATGATTAATCATTCTTCGAAGCCATACACATTCTCGTGAAGCTTCATATAAAGCTATAATTTCAGAATGATTAGTCGATGTAGCAACAAGAGTTTGTTTCGAGGATTTCCATGAAATGGCAGTACCTCCATATAGGAAAACAAATCCTGTTTGTGATCTGGCATTATGTGGATCAGACATATACCCAGCATCAGTATATCCTATCATGGATAAGTCTTGATTTTTCTGATAGAATAAACCAAGATCTCTTGTACCATTTAGATATCTTAAGATTTGTTTCGCTCCAACAAAATGTCTTTTAGTTGGTGCCGCACTATGTCCAGCTAGCAAATTTACCGCAAATGCAATGTCCGGTCTTGTACAATTTGCTAGGTACATAAGTGCTCCTATTATGCTTAAATATGGAACATCAGGTCCCAATAGTTCTTCACCTTCTTCCCTAGGTCGGAATGGGTCTTTATCCATTTCTAGAGATCGAACGACCATAGGTGTCTTTGATGGATATGATTTATCCATATTAAATTTTTGCAATATTTTTTCAAGATATGCAGATTAGTGAATTAATATTCCTGATGGAAGATGTTCAAGTTGTAAGCCCAAACAGAATTTAGTTTTACCTAAATCCTTCATTTCAAATTCCGTCTTAAGATGATTGCTAGCTTCAATTATATCTTGTGTAGTTCCAATGATGTTGAGATCATCAACATACACTGAAATAATACAAAATCCAGTGATGGACCTTTTAATAAATACACAAGGACAATCATCATTGTTAAAATAACCTTTCTTAAGTAGGAATTCACTTAGTCGGTTGTACCACATTCTACCCGACTGTTTTATGCCATAAAGTGACTTTTGTAATTTTACACAAAATTTGTTGCGATTTATATTTGGATTTGGAGTATCAAGTCCTTCAGGGATTTTCATGTAAATATCTGAATCCAATGACCCATATAAGTATGCGGTCACAACGTCCATTAACTGCATGGATAAATTCATTTGTACTGCCAATGATATTAAATATCGGAAAGTTATTCCACTCATAACTGGAGAATATGTTTCATCATAATCGATGCCAGGTATCTGCGTGAACCCTTGTGCTACAAGCCTCGCTTTGTATCTCACCACCTCATTGTTTTCATTTCGTTTACGAACAAAAACCCATTTCGATCCATCGGGGAAAACATTTTGAGGAGTAGGTATTACTGATGTAAATACCTCTCTTTTTCTTAGCGAGCTTAATTCTGCCTTAATAGCTTCTTTCCATTTGATCCAGTCTGAGCGCTTAAGGCACTCTGCCATGGTCTTAGGTTCTGGATCATCCTCGAGGTCTTTAGCTATACTTGAGGAGAAATATATGTCGACAATTGTAGTCTTTCTATTATAAGATTCTCCTGAATTAATGGAATTTGTGGATATTTCTTCTAACTCTTGAGTATTTCCCATATTAATAGAGTTAGTCATTTCCGATGGTCTAGCATTTGTATTGGTGCACCCATCTATGCTAGATTTAGGATGAGAATCATCCTCCTGGTGTCTTTCAACATGGGGTTGAATTTCATTTACTGTTTTAGAAGATATCTTCCTTTGTTTTTTAGATTGCTTTTGAGAAGCATCAGTTGCAACCAGATCTCTCCCCCTGATCTTAGGATTTGGGAGTTGAGTTGCTTGATGAGGTATTTCAACTCTTTCTGGTGCATTAACTGCAGGAATATGAGATTTTGTGACACCCTTATAATCAGTAAATGCGTCTCGCAGGTTATTTGCAAGTTGTTGCAAATTTATTATTCTCCGAACTTCTTGCTCGGATTCTATAGTACGTGGGTCTAATGATTGAAAACCAATGGCATTCCAATCAATTTCCTGGCATTTATTATGGTACAAATCTCCCCCTAATGCCGGGAAATTATCTTCATCGAAGATGCAATCAGCATACCGGGCAGTAAATAAATCCCCTGTTAGGGGTTCGGGGTATTTAATGATTGACGGTGAATGATACCTGATATATACGCCTAATTTTCTATGGGGACTCATAGAGGTACGCTGCGATGGTGATATCGGTACGTATACAGCGCAACCGAATATTCGCAGATGGGAAATACTTGGTTGATTTCCATGTACTAATTGTAACGGGGATGTTACATGATATGCGGTTGGTCTAATTTGTATTAAATCTACGGCGTGTAAGACCGCATGACTCCAACAAGAGATTGGTAATTTGCAATTATGTAAAAGTGGTCTCGCAATTAATTTTATTCTCTTGATTAGAGATTCAGCAAGCCCATTTTGGATATGAACATAAGGTACCGAGTGTTCTAGATTGATACCTAGAGCCATACAATAATCATTAAATGCTCGTGAGCTAAATTCAGCGGCATTGTCCATCCTAATAGATTTTATCCTATGTTCAGGATGGCTAGCTCTTAATCTGATAATTTTAGCCATTAATTTTGCAAATGCATGGTTCCTTGTAGATAAGAGACATACACGGGACCATCGTGTGGATGCATCTATAAGCACCATAAAGTACCTAAATGGTCCAGATAATGGTTGTATAGGACCACAAATGTCTCCTTGAATGCGTTCAAGGAAACTGATTTGTTCATTTTTAATCTTAAGATATGATGGTCTTAAAATCAATTTTCCCGTGGCACATGCAGTGCATGTAAAATCTGATGATCCAGGAAATCTTGCAAGATTAATATTGTGACCTATGGAGTTGCTAATAATTTTTCTCATCATCCCTATTCCTGGGTGACCAAGGCGATTGTGCCAAGTCTTGAATTTATCAAGATTTTGAAAAATTATTTTAAACGCAACATGTGATACGGGTTTTATGTATGTGTAGTATAAACCAGATGAAAATGAAGGAAATTTCTCAAGTATCTTTTGTTTAATCCGTTAGATTTAGTGAGAAATAAGTATTCTACATTATTTTCAGTTTGGGTTTCAATATGGTAGCCATTTAGACGGATGTCTTTATAGCTAAGCAATGTACGACTTGAATCGGGATACAGGAGTGCATCCTCAATTATTAACTTTGTACCCATTGGGAGCGTAATCGTGGCTCGGCCTGAGCCTACAATTAATGCATCGCGTCCAGCGATAGTCATTATATTTCCATGTTTCTTATGAAGATTTTGGAAATATTTAAGCTCACGTAGAATTGTGTTAGTAGAGCCACTATCTACTAAACAAATTTCCTCATCTTCCATCTATTGTAAAATCCCGTAAATAATTATGATAAATACTAAAAAAATGAGTTAAAGAGATATAATATCTATATATATATATATACATATGATGTTTATAATAACATGTCAAATACATATTACAATATATATATATTATATCTCTTTAACTCATTCCTGCGCGTCAACAGTGTCGCCCGTGACATCTTCTGTCAACAGCCATCGCCTTAATCATTTGCATGGCATGCTTCCCGAGGTAAGGTTTAGGTATTAAATTTCTCATCTCATGTTTAATCACTGGGTTAATTAAATGATTCATTTGGTGCATGTTTCATATAATTAATTTCCTGATTGTCAAGTATAGAATTTTCTAAGCCCGATGAAATTTGTGTTGAATCTATCATTTGATCTGTGAGTAGCTTTTAATTTGCCTTGTGTGCTTTGTACAAGTGTCTTAACAATCAGCACATCGGTTGATTTTTGAGGCTAGATTATTTTCAGTGCTTGTGATCTCTCAGACTATCGCATCATATCATATATAACAAGAGAGTGATAGCACTAGTTTTATCTGAGATTTTGCTGTGAAAGCTTATTTGCTTCCGCTTGTTCTTTAAGAGAAGCGTAGGGTGCTTAGAAAAGGCCATCTATTCGGAAAAAAATTGTTGAGGCGCCTATTCTCCTCTCTCCCTCTAGTCGTCTGTTTTGGTCCTACAATTTGATAATATACAACTGTTAAAAATGATTTTGATTATTTGCTACTTTAACCCACATTCATCAATTTATATGGTCCCACATATCATTCATACAAGTGGTAAATAATCAAACAACATAATTTTTTTAGTGTCAAATCTTCATATCTTCCTTCTCTGAACCAACTAATTGAAATATGTTCAAGGTGTTGGTGAGGTTAACCTCGAGATCAGCTAGCGACACCTTACATCGAGGTATCATGTTTTCCAACTGATTGTATATGATGAAGTTCCAATAGTTATACCACCCTATTTTAGGGGTGCAAATGATGTTTCTTTTTAGAGAAGGCATGAAATGTATCCCATATCGGTAGTACGTGTAGGATGTATTCCCTCTTTGTCTCATAATATTACAACATAGATTAGATTTGACATAACATAATGCAACGAATTTGGATATTGTGTTAAATCTGGTACTTGGTTACAATATTGTGGGATAGAGTGAATGACTCTTTTTGCCTTGCCAGCAAACATGCCACAATTGTTGTTTCATCACATGATCACAAGCCATCTAGTATAAAAAAAACTAGTTAATGATACATAGTGTTCCAAAAATCAGAGCTAAGCGTCACCTAGTCACCCGAAAGTCGCTTGGTGTTACCTCGGCGCTACGATTAATGTCGAGACGATGAGCAAAGCTATCCAGGCATCTAGGTGGTCAAATGCGACATTGGGCAATTGACCGTGGCATCTAGGTGGCTCAACAAGGCAGCACCAAGGCTACTGATGTCCAGATTGGACGGTGTGCACGGCCCAGATCCATCCGCCAAAGACATGTGCGGCCAAGATCTAGCGATCGAAGGAGAACCAAAGGCATGCCACGTGCGGGTGGCCACTGGCTGGTGGCAAAGGTACGTGTAGGTGGCCACTAGCCGATGGGCATAGGCAAGAGGGGCATAGTCGCATAGTTGGCCGACATGAGTAGCAGAGAGGTAGGGGTTGGTGAGATAAAGATGAGGAGGAAAAGAGAGGCGAGGTAGATGTGATGAGGAAAAAAAGAGAAGAAAAGAGGATGAGAGAAACCTAGACATCACCTATATAACTCTAGGTGCTAGACATCTGCAGGTCACCGTCCAACTAGCTCTTAGCATCTACTTAAACACAAGGTATATCATATAAACGCCAAGGGAGCGAGCATTTTTGTAAACAATCCAAATGGCGCCGAAGTTTCAGAGACTTGACGGTTATATAAGATGATGTGCTTTTGAGATTTTGCATGCTTGTTAACATGCAAACCATGCAGAGATTTACTTGTTCGAGACATTTCAGCAGCCATTTCAACGGAGCTTCAAACGCCTCTTCAATACTTTGTTTTTTCAAGAACTTCCCACAGTTATTGGTCAACTGTAATTGCTAAAAGTGAACTTAAAAAGAACACAGCAAAATTAACAGTTTTGAAGTTCATCATCCGATACCTATCTGCAACAAATTCCAGAGTTTTAAAGACATGTTCTGGTACTACAAATCCTACGAGAAAAATTGATTGAGGTTATTCTTTTCCTATAATAATAAGTGATGAACAATATGGGCCTTTCTTCACATCTTTTCCATCACATTTTATCTCCAACAATATAAAGAATACCTGAAGAATGCTCATGAGCAAAACTGATGGCCCAGAATCCCAGATATGCCAACAATGTTTAAAAGTTACAAAGTATGGTGGCTTGGCAGATCAACTGTTATCTGTCCAGTTTCTTCTTCACCTTCTACCAAGTTGTACATTAACTCCATATAGCTTGATCACCAATTTGGTGTGCTGATTCAGGCAGGGCTATTTACCAGTTGATAGCATCTTTTGAAGCTGAATCACCTGCTGCTGTTGCTCTAATGGCAACGAACTCAGCTGCTCAGGTGTCAGTTGCAGGACTTGCCGCAGAAGAGCCGACTCAACATCGGGTGTGAGCTGCAACAGGGTGAGCAGAATTGTATTTGTGAGCACATGAAAATTATCATAGTTCAGGAAATTATGTGTAACAATTCAATTCAATTCCACAAAAATGATATGAGAAGTCTTTTTTTTAGATTATCACCAGTCCCCCAGGTTGAAAATCAAAATCTAACAGGATAAAGTAACAGGAAACCCTGCAGAGTAAATTGAAGGGAATACCTGAGGCACTTCATTCTCTGGCTGCTGAAAGCTAACAGCACCAGAATTATAGCTCCCTGATGGTCCACCAGGGACCACTCCTTGGGAAGGAGCAGAATACAAAGCTGGATTGTTGTTTACAATTCCAGATGTGGATGTACCATCCTCCAATTTTCGCAACTTTGGAGGATGAGCTAACTCTGCCAAATGACTTGCTTGATAGGGAAACCTCATTTCCTTCTGTGGTATATCCGATCCAGCAGGTGCCTGTAATTGGGCAGTATTGGGTTGTCTATTGAGGATAGTTAAATGAAAGGCACATCTTGTCTATGCCACTGGTGCCTCCAAACATGGAAATAATAAAAGTTTAGCTCATTTATGGCATATACAATGTTAACAAGTAACAAATTAATCTGTGTTGTTTGATCATAACGGTTTACAGAGGCTCTGCACTGGTTCCTCACAAATATTTCAGTTTATAAAATTAACATAACATTGATTGAATTACAAAGGCTCCTTTAAAAGTGAAGAAAATACCTGGGGAAGATGTGGATGGGTCAATGGTAGTTGTTGTATACTCGCTAGCATAGCTGGCGGCCTAGGGTGATGTGGCATAAATGGGGGTTGAGCTTGTGATATCAGGCCTCCTGAGGTAGCAAGGGGCGGAGAAGGAACAGTGGAAGAGACACCAAAGGGTTGAGATACCATTGGGGGATGTGTAACCAACCCAGGCTGACTCCCATGTGGAAATATTTTAACCGGAGGCTGAGATGAATGCTGATACTGAGGAAAATTATGCAGCTGTGCAGTTGGGTCCTGCAGGACATTTGGGTTTGGTGATATATTGACTGGCAAGCTTGAAGACGGTCTTGGAATACTTGGTATCATAGCCTCTGGTTGTGGAAATGATTCACTTAGGTGAGATGATGATTGGGGCAAAGAGCTAGAGGGTGGTTGGCTCTTTGCCATCTGCATCTGCGATTTGAACAAAACATAGATTTTATATGTATATTACAGAATCAATGAATACAGTGGATGTCTCATGCTCAAAATAAATTCAGACTATACCATCTGGGGTGTCATCATTCCAAGCATTATTTGTGCCTGCATTATAGCAAGGGAGAAAAAAGAAGCCATTAGGTTCTAATCTTCTATTCCAATGCTCGATCGACAACTGAAGGATGTACAGAAGAAATTCAAAACAAGATACTACAGTTGCAATGTTCCATGCATAAAATATGATACTACTCTGTTTCAGAATATAAGTCATTCCCAATGAATCTACTCATATATGTGTCTAGATTCTCCTGCTAGTTTTACCTAAAAAAATATATATCTAGATTTATTGATCTATAGATAAATCTATATAATGCTAAAATGACTTACATTCTAAAATGGAGTGAATAAGTAACAACTAGGGCAAACTACCATCTTTTTCAACAATGGAGTTCCATGCAAATATGCTGACCTTTTTAGAGCCACACATACAAACTGTTCAAGTAAATCACATGAACCTGGTTTTGTTGTGCCTTCCAGTTCTGGGAGCAAATACAATCATGGACCATAAAAAGTTCCAGCAACCGGAAAATTCATATGCATTTGGACGGTTTGTTGTCATAAAACAATGAAAATTCATATGCATTTGGACGGTTTGTAGTGATAAAAAAATGACTAAAATTCACCACAAAAAGTGGACTGTATAGAATGTCTCAATACAGGTAAAGCATGGCCAAAAAAATTAAGCGCTAGTTTTTGTTAAAAAATATAGAGAACTCATATGGACTTAATGAGCTAAGAAATATTCTAATGTACAAAAATGGACCAGGCACAAAATCATCATAATAAAGAATAAGCAACTGGTTAATTATAGGATCAATATTATCAAAACCTAACCTGAAATAAGGCCTTTGGCAGCTGTGGAATTCCTTGAAGCAGTTTGTTGACAAGTTCCATGTTTTGAGTAGTTTGGGACTGTCATAAAAAAATGCATTCATGAACTGAAAGAGCCATTTCTTAATCTTCAACAAACTACAGTGCTTAATAGTTAATATTTCAAAACAACCTTTAACTCGGACATGATTTCATACAACTGATGCCTTGACATTCTAGCCAAATAATGAGTAAGAGGGTCATTTCCAAGCCCATACTGGACTGGTAGACCATTTTGAACATTTGCAGTTTGAGCTCCTCCAAGAATACCAGCCATCATAGATGCAGCATGTATTGCCGATGGAAGACCAACTGGCTGATGAAGACTTGTATCGCCTATAACAGAAGTTCCAGCTGATTGTTTCTGAGCATCTGCAGGATTCCAGATCGATGTTATCATCCATGAACATAAAATGAGCAGATTAGAAATTGTAAAGCATTCACATAAACTTGGGGATGATGAAGAAAAATGGGACCAACCAACACTGGATGTCATTCCAGGTCCTCCACGACCCTGCAAATACACAAGCATATCCAGCATAAATCAATAGTTGTCTTTACCAAAACTACATCAATTTCAGAAATCCTATAAATCAATAAAATTCATTCTTGAAATCATGCACTAAGACTAACTACATACCCTATTGAAGCTAATTAATTTCCGAAATACAAAGTTGATTAAAACATAACAGTGAATCATTTTCTGTGCATAGTGATATCATGCAAGATTACTTCACTATGGTCCCCAGATAATTGGCATAAAAAATGAGCCCATATGTACAAACAGTGCATAAAATGCACTATTTTCAAGTAAGTCACACATGAATCAATTGCATTCAGTTGTGAACTTGAGATGCACATTTTCTTAGTGTGCCCACTGACCGTCTGGCAACAGAGATCAGCACACTTTTAATCAGCATTAGCAACTGGTATGGGGATATATTCAAAGTCTTCTGTTGATGGCATCTCAGGAGATTAAAATAATATCTTTTTGCCAATGTAATAGCAATACAAGAAAACTGTAAACCCTTATGCATATACATAGAGCTCCCATTTGGAACTTCCTGATTCATGCGAGAATTGAATTATTCCTTGTAAAAATCCACTATATAAAACAGATATATAAAGTCAATTGGATACAATACTTCAGCATTCAATTTACTAAGACTAAGAGTTCCATCCTTTTGCTCAAGGCCTCAAGCATATCAAATAAGGTGAAACTATAGATGCATTTCCAACAATGCATCTTCCCTAGTGTGAGTATTACTCTTCTTCAGCACGTTTCTGGCGAAGCTTTTCCACTCATGATATATGCTTTTGGCAGCTATGTCAAACGATTTTGGCATGTTACTTCCATAAAATAAAATGAGATGTGCCAACATATATTTTTGAAACTGTATACCAAAGATTATGCAGCATACTAAAATGATAATTTCACAAAATAATTTGGCAGAAATAGCAAGTGCATGTATGTACAGCCAGGTAGCTGTCCATACATACACATACTGCAGATGAAAGTGAGGCAGGTGACACAGGATGGTTGGGGAAAACAGTACTATTATCATTTGTGAGAACCAAAGCAATACAAGTTTTCATCTTAACATAGGAGTTGGAAGTTGAGTAATGGGTTTCTTCTACAGTAAAAAAACTAAGGATCTTCGACCTTTTCTCTGTTTCTGTCAGCATTCCTCCCATTTTCAGCAAAATCAACACGTAACTGACGGCCATTAATTTCATAACCCTGAAGGTTCCGGCGTGCACTTAGAGCAGTCTCCTCATCCTTGTACTCACAAAACCCATAACCCTTTGGCTTCCCAGTTTCTTTATCAATAACCAATCTGCAAGCACCAAATGTTTAAGAGCTTATCAGTCGAAAAACTCTACTATGTGTCACTTTCATATGGGGCCAGCACTACCAGCGCCGGACCCAGGCCAGGGACGCAGCCAGGTCCAGCGCAGCAGGCCTGCCCGTCCCCTAAGTCAGGGGGGATTTGCTATCCTAAATCAGTTATCTGCCTTAGCTAAATAAGTTAGGATATATTCAAGATATATCTCTTTAGTATTTCATTCTATATGTCATTAGGCTCTATATATTAAGATGTGTTAGCGTGATGTATGTGGGCTCAGGGGGGTTCGGCTGGGCCACCTTATCTCCCTGGCCGGTTGGTTAAGTCTGTTGGCAAGGATCCATCTATATGTACTTGAGCATTGGCTCCCTCATTAATCAATCTAATCTTTCCAAGCCATACTCTCTTTCATGGTATCAAGAGACCGGGACTCTTCCCTCTCTTCCTTCCACTGCCACCGTGCGCTCCCGCGCTAATCAGTATGGCCGGGACTCCTCCTGCCTCAACCGTCGACCCCACCAAGCATGCGCGTCGCGATGCTGACGACGAGCCAAGGCGTATCGCCGATGCTCGCACCGCTGCCCGTGAGGCTGCCCTCGCCGAGGCTCAGGCCGCCGAGGAGGAGGTCGTTGCTGCCTCAACCGACCGCGACGCCGCCGCCGAGCGCGTCCGTGCTGCCCTAGAACGTGCGGCCAAAGCCCGGGCCGAAGCCGCTGCCGCGGCTGATCCAATTGACCCGGCTCCTGCGGATGGCTTGGACGTCTCCCACGCCATGACTCTCCACGAGGCAGCCACCATCCTCAACCTTCACGCCCAGGCAGTCTCCATCCAGAACGCCCGCAGCTTGGTGCCCATCACCCTCGACACCGTCGGCAATTACTCGCGATGGCGCGAGCAGTTCCTCCTCGCCGTCACGAAGTACTCGCTGCAAGATCACATCTACAGCAACCATGCCACCTCGGCCCTCCCTGACTGGACACGGATGAACGCCGTCGTCAAATCTTGGCTCTACAGCACGACCTCGTCTGATCTTGCTGAGGCCGTAATTGACCACCGCGCCACCGCCCGTGAAGCCTGGCTCGCCATCAAAGGTCATTTTATCGGGAACCAGGAGACCCGCGCCCTACACCTTGATGCCAAGTTTCGCGCCTTCGCACAAGGTGATCTCTCCATCACCGAGTACTGCAAGTGTTTCAAGAAGATGGCCGATGATCTCGCCGACCTCGGCGAACACGTGACTGACCGCACATTGGTCCTCAACGTGATTCGCGGGCTCAACGAACGCTACAGGGACATCGGTGTCCACCTCCGGCGCAGGCGCCCCTTCCCTCTTTCGCCGTCGTCCGCAATGAACTTCTACTCGAGGAGATAAACATGGTGCAGCACCCTGCTGCCCCCCTACTGCCCCCGTCACCACGGGCTCCTCCGCACCCCATCAGCCCGCACCGACCAATGGCGGCACTCCTCGGACCGGTGCCCCCAAGCAGAACAAAAAGAAGCAGAAGGACCGCCACACCCCTTCAGGCGACATCTCTACCCCTGGCGGCGGCGGCCCCTCCGGCAGCCCCTCCCCCACCCCCGGAGCGTCCACTGGGCCCGGCAGGAATTGGCCTTCCTTCTACAATCCGTGGACTGGGTCCATCCAGATGTGGCCCGGCCCACGAATGCCTCCCCTGGCCCAGCTTCCCTAGGGACGCATCGGCCTACAACAGCAGCAGGCGCTGCTCGCGTTCCAGGGGGCCCAACAAATACCACAGGTGGCTCAGTAGTTTCCCCACCAGCCGGCTTTCTTGCCGCCCTACGGGGCTCCTGTCGGGCCCATGTTGCAGCCACAGCACCAGCACCGTCGGCCTAGCCCTCCCAGGCGTCGTACCAACCCATGGTGGGACCTCCGGCTTGGGACCAGAGCTCCCTCGCCTCCACTTTCAGCACCATGGTGCTCACTCTACCAGTGAACAATGACTGGTATTTTGATGGTTCCCTCTCACTCCTCAACTCCGCGGTATTCCTCTCCCATCTCTATCGTTATCGGTAATGGTTCGCTCTTGCCGGTCACCACGACCGGCACGACACATCTTGGCTCTCTTGCTTTAAATAATGTTCTTGTTTCACCACAGCTCATCAATAATCTTATTTCTGTTCGCCAATTCACTATCGATAACAATTGTTCTGTGGAATTTGACCCTTATGTTTGCTCTGTGAAGGATCTTCTCACGGGGACCGTGACCATCAGGTGCAATAGCTCTGGCCCGCTCTACCCTCTGCAGCTTCCCGTGGCGCACTCCTTTGTCGCGAGCTCCACGTCGGCTTCACTGTGGCACCATCGTCTTAGTCATCCTGGTCGCGAGGCTCTCCAAACTTGCTTCGGCCATTCCTACTTGTAACAAAACCTTGGATTCTATATATCATGCATGTCAGTTAGGACGACATGTTCATCTTCCTTCTAGTACTTCAGCCTCTCGGGCATCGAACAACTTTGCTCTTATTCATTGTGACTTGTGGACATCTCCTATTGTCAGTGTCTCTGGTTACAAATACTACTTGGTTGTTCTCGATGATTGCTCACATTACTTGTGGACATTCCCCTTACGGCTGAAGTCTGACACCTTCACGACATTATCTAACTTTTTTGCCTATGTCTCTTACCCAGTTCGGCGACCACGTCCAGGCCGTCCAAATCGACAACGTACGGGAGTTTGACAACTCCACCGCACGCGCCTTCTTTCTGACACATGGCATCCTCTTTCGCATGTCGTGTCCCTACACGTCCCCACAGAATGGTAAAGTCGAACGGATCATTCGTACCACTAACGATGTCATTCGCTCGCTCTCTTCTGTTTCAAGCAGGCATGCCTCCTTCGTATTGGGCCGAGGCGTTGCACACTGCAACTCTTCTCCTCAACATCTTGCCCACCAAGACCCTTGACTTCTCAACCCCGCACTTTGCCCTCCTTGGCAGTGCGCCATCCTACGATCATCTTCGGGTCTTCGGCTGTAAGTGTTACCCTAATCTCTCGGCCACTGCCCCTCATAAACTTGCACCCCGTTCCGTTCTCTGCATCTTCCTTGGCTATTCTGCTCACCATAAGGGATACCGCTGTCTTGATCCTACCACCAATAGAATCATCTCCCATCATGTCATCGTCGACGAAACCAACTTTCCCTTTGCCAAGCAATCCTCCCCCTCCCACGGCTGCGAACTTTGTTAAGGCCCATATATATATAAGGCCCATATATCATCTAAGTCATCTAGGCCCATCTCATGGCTATATATATATATATACATCCACCTTAATGGTTGGATTATCTTCTCTCTAATTGAGGTTAGTAACATGGTATCAAGAGCTAGGGTTAGGGTTAGGGATCTCTAATCTCGATCTATTTTTTCCCCTGTTTCCACCTCCACCTTGTCTCCCCGAGCCGCCGTCGCGGCTCCTCTTCCTGCCGCCGTCGCGGCCCCTGCGGAGCGTCCCGACCGCCGCCGTCGCGGCTCCTCTCTCGGCCGCCGCCGCGGCCCCTCCGGCCGCCGTCGCGGTGCCTCTGGGCTATCCCGTCGGGACCTGCTTCTGCCTCGGCCTGCTCCTGCCTTACCGTCGCGGGTTCCTCCTGCCTCGCCGTCTCGGCCGTCCAGCCACCGTCGGGTCTCGCCGTCGCGACTGCTGCGTGCCCCAAGCCGATCCCCGCTGCTGCTGCGTGCCCTCTGCTGTTGTTTTATTTTTCATCTGTTCTGTGTTCTCTTTTTTTTGGCTGCCATGACTCAATCTAGTGCTATTGCCATCCCTATCAAACTCGATGGTCACAATTATCGAGAATGGGCTTTTTCTGTGAAAACTGTGTTGAGAGGTTATGCCCTTGCATCTCACTTGACTGATGCTCCTCCCATTGATAAGTCAACAGATGGTTCTGGTGTTGCAGAAATCAAGACTTGGCAGAATAATGATGGCAGAGTTATGAGTGCCATTGTCACAAGTATGAAGGAGTCCTTGATTATGAGTCTTGAGCATCACAAAACTGCTAAGGAGATGTGGGATTATTTGCAGCGCCGATATGTTCAGAATAGTGGTGCTCTGCTACATACTCTCATGACAGGACTTCGTGGTCTTCAGCAGAATGATCTCTCCATAGATGAGTACTACACTGTCTTTGATCGCTTGATGGGACCATTGCTCTCCATGGTTCCTCAGTGCATTAGGGGATGTTCAGGCTGTTGTGATCAGAAGAACAAGTTCATTGAGAAGTTTCTTATGTATCAGTTTTGTCATGGTCTCAGATCAGACTTTGAGTCTGTCCGTATGCAACAGCTCAGTAACCCTGTCACTCCATCCATTGCTGATGTTTTGTCTGCCCTGATTGCTGAAGAGACCCGTCTTCATTCACTTGCGTCTGCTCCAATATCAGTGCCCCACGGTGTACTTGCAGTTTCTCAGAGGTCCAGCCCAGCTACAGGTGGCTCTTCTGAGGGTACTCTGTGTGACCATTGCAAGAAGACTGGTCATCGTTCGGAGAACTGCTTTGTTCGGTATCCAGAGAAGTTGGCTGAGTATCGTGCACGCCGTGCCCGTGGGCGTAGTACCTCCAAAGGTTCTGTGTCCATTGCTGCTGCCTCCCCTGTCAGTGTTGCTCAGTCATCTTGGGTTCTTGATTCAGGAGCTTCTTTTCATGTGACATCTGATCAATCTCAGTTGGTTGCTTGCAAGCCGGTCACTGATGGTGCTTCTGTTCAGACAGCTGATGGTACATCTTGCCATATTACTCATCAGGGTTCACTTTGCAATTCTCAGTTTTCTGTACCTAATGTTTCCTTTGTACCACAGTTGTCCATGAATCTTCTTTCAGTAGGTCAAGTCACAGACCATAATTGTTTTGTTGGATTTGATGACTCATCTTGTTTTATTCAGGATCGTCGAAGCGGGATTGTGATTGGGACTGGCCATCGCCGTAGAGGTGCCCCTAGCCTCTATGTTTTGGACACCTTGAGGCTTCCTTCTTCCGCTGCTTCTACCGCTCAGGTGTCATCCGTTGCATCGGCACCTACCTCTTCCTTCGCCAAGTGGCATCATCGTCTTGGTCATCTATGTGGGTCTCGGTTATCTACATTAATAAATAAAGGTTGTTTAGGTCCTACATCTATTGAGTCTAGTTTTCATTGTAAGGGTTGCAAGCTTGGCAAACAGATACAACTTTCATATCCCTCTAGTACTTCCTACTCTGCTAGACCTTTTGATCTTGTTCATTCCGATGTATGGGGTCCTGCCCCCTTTGTTACAAAGGGTGGTCATAAGTTTTATGTCATTTTTATTGATGATCATTCTCAATATACTTGGATTTATTTTATGAAACATCGTTCTCAATTGCGTTCCATTTACCAGTCTTTTGCTCGCATGGTTCATACTCAGTTCTCTACCTCCATTAAAATTTTTCGCTCTGACTCTGGTGGTGAGTATTTATCTGATTCTTTTCGCCAGTTCTTGACCGCTGAAGGCACCCTTGCTCAGCTCTCATGTCCTGGTGCCCATGCTCAGAATGGTGTTGCTGAACACAAACATCGCCATCTCATAGAGACTGCTCGCACCCTTCTGATTGCCTCTTTTGTTCCTTCGCATTTCTGGGGCGAAGCTGCTTCCACTGCTGTTTATCTCATTAACCGACAACCTTCATCCAAACTGTCTGGCAAGAGCCCCGGTGAAGTCCTTTTCGGTACTCCTCCTAGGTATGATCATCTCCGGGTGTTTGGGTGTACGTGCTATGTTCTGCTTGCACCTCGTGAGCGAACTAAGTTGACAGCCCAATCCATTGAGTGTGTTTTTCTAGGATATAGTCCTGAGCATAAGGATTATCATTGTTATGATCCTTCTTCTCGTCGCATACGTATCTCTCGTGATGTGACTTTTGATGAGAATTGTCCCTTCTTTTATAACCAGTCTACCCAGTCATCCTATTCTCCCACAGAGTCCACATCGTTTATGTGTCTCCCTCCACCCAACGATCCTTCCCCACCCACCACAGTTGCACCTCCACATTCTAAACCACCCATCATACATGTTTACACTCGTCGTCCCACTAATCCCATAGTCTCCATCGAATCCTAACTCGGCCAGTCCTAATGTACTTGTTTCTGATGATTCTAACATACTTGATGAGTCACATGCTATCTCTGACGAGTCACAGGTTGGTTCGAGATACAATCTACGAGATCGTGCTACTATTGAGCCTCCTGACAGGTTCGGTTTCCCATGTGTAAGTGCCATCGTTGATGAGCCATCCACTTATCAAGAAGCTTCTAGTAGTCCGGAATGGCAACTTGCTATGTCTGAAGAGCTTGCTGCCCTGGATCGTACTGGCTACTTATCATCTTACCGATACTGCTCAAGAGTGGTATTTTCATTATGAGAAGAATCATTAACCTCCTGGTTGGGAAACTTTTAAATCAATCTACCATGTACGGTTCAAACCGGCCGTACGAAGTAACCCCTTATGAGAGCTCAAGAAATTGGTTCAAATTGGAACTGTGGAAGCATATATTGAAAAAAAATTACCTCTTGCTAGCTGTGTGGAGGATTGTCTCGCTGAACGACAGCAAGTTCAGCTATTTATTGGAGGTTTACAGGAGGATATTGGCATGGGCGTTGAGTT
Source organism: Zizania palustris (assembly GCA_019279435.1). Classification (NCBI taxonomy): domain Eukaryota; kingdom Viridiplantae; phylum Streptophyta; class Magnoliopsida; order Poales; family Poaceae; genus Zizania; species Zizania palustris. Next base: position 52,345,891 of record JAAALK010000081.1, read on the forward strand.
GTAGCGACCCACTAATCTGCAGGAGGCTATGAGCTTGGCAAAGGCTTATGAAAACAGGGCCCTAAGGTTGAAAAGTGGCAGTCGAACAATAGGCAACAATTTTTCACAAGTCAACTCAATACAGGTAGTGTCAAGGGAGAATGGGGGAGACTCTAGATAGAATTGAGGGACTGTAGAATAATACTTCTCATTGCTTGTTGTTGCCTTAAGGGCTTACATCTTATTTATAGTGCTAAATAGCTCTAATCATGGAAATACTAATCAAGGAATCTAATCATCTAATCATGGAAATACTAATCAAGGGAATCCAATCATCTAATCATGGAAATACTAATCAAAGGAATCTAATCATCTAATCATGGAAATAATAATCAAGGGAATCCAATCATCTAATCATGGAAATACTAATCAAAGGATCCAATCTATAACTACCAATTATAAACTTTAACCAATATAGCAACAAATCTACTAGGGTCAATCGGGCCTTGTGCAGGCTAGGGGCTGCGGCTGGCCCAAGCCAGTCGTGGCAGCCCATGACACCCCCCCTCCTTTGAAGACCAACTTGTCCTCGAGCTAGCAGAGTGGGCGAGGTACTGTCAACATCTTTTGATGCGGCAGACTAGAGAGGTTGTGCCAGGAAACCTTGTGACCCCCATGTCGTGAGGGTACTAACATCCCAAGTGATCAGTGCCAATGATGCAAGCCACTACGTTCCGAGCACCACGACGTAGCTGGTCAGAGGGAGGGCGCAAAAGTCAGCCTCGAGTTTGAGGGGGTGTTAAGGGCCATATATCACCTATATATATACATCCACCTTAATGGTGTGATTATGCTCTAATCTCAGGTTAGTCACACTATTAAGGCCCATATATCACCTATATATATGTTCACCTTAATGGTGTGATTATGCTCTAATCTCAAGTTAGTCACAGGAACACCTTCGCCATGTTCGAGCCATCCTCCACGCTCTAGCAACATCGACTCTTCGTCAAGCAGTCCAAATGTGCCTTCGGCGTCAACTTCATCGCCTACCTCAACCACATCATTTCCTCAGAAGGCGTGACAATGGACTCGACCAAGGTTCATACCATCTCTAACTGGCCCCAACCACGATCGGCACATGTTGTTTCTGGCTTCCTCGGCCTCGCTGGCTACTACAGCAAATTCGTCAAGGACTACGGCACGATTGCGGTACCCCTCACAACTCTCATGAAAAAGAACGGATTTCTTTGGAACGAGGTGGCCATATGAGCATTCCACGCCATCAAGGCGGCCATCACTTCCACCCCAATCCTCACCATGCCTGACTTCTCTAAGCAGTTCATCGTCAAGTGTGATGCCTCAACGTACGGCTTTGGGGCTGTCCTACTCCAAGACCAACACCCCATTGCATTCTTTAGTTGGTCGGTCGCTCGGCCCTCAACACCAATCCCTGGCCCCATATGAGAGGGAGATCGTCGGCCTCATCCATGCCATTCACCACTAGAGACCATACCTATGGGGTCAACGTTTCCTAGTACAAACCGACCATTTCAGCCTCAAGTTCCTATTGGATCAGCGCTTGGCAAAAATACTGCAACATCATTGGGTGGGCAAGCTACTCGGCTTCAATTTCACTGTTGAGTACAAGACAGGGTGCTCCAACACGGTGGCGGATGCCCTCTCCCGTCGTGACATAGAGGAGGCATCACTCCTCACCATCTCGGGACCTCGGTTCAACTTCATCAACCATCTGCGTCAAGCTAACGACGCCGACCCAACATTGGTTGCTCTATGAGACGACGTATCGTCCTCACGGCATGCGACCCCTTAGTCCCTCCTCAACGGCATGGTCATGTATAACGGGCGGCTCTACATCCCACTGGCTTCCCCACTACTTTAGGGGCTCCTATCCGCCATCCATGAGGACAGCCACGAAGGTGTTCAACACACGTTGCATCATATGCACCACGATTTCCACTCACCCAATCTCTATGTGGTGGTATAGGACCACATCCGAGCATGCACCACATGTCAACGTTACAAGTCTAAGCATCTCCATCATGTGGGCCTACTTATACCGTTGTTGGTTCCAACCTCATCGAGGCACTACCTCGAGAGGGCGTCAAATCGGTCCTTCACACGGTAGTGGACCTCTTCAGTAAGTACGGCCATTTTATCCCACTAGCTCATCTGTACTCGGCTGCATCAATGGTGCATGCCTTCTTTGTTGAGATTGTTCGGCTCAATGGGATACCCAAGTCAATTGTCTTGGATAGGGACCCGATGTTCATCTCAATATTCTGGCGGCAACTTATGAAGCTCACAGGCGCAAAACTTCACATGACCTTGGCCTTTCATCCTCAGTCCGAAGGTCAAATCGAGGCTGCCAATAAGGTATGTGATGTATCTTCGTTGTTTCATCGATGATCGCCCCCGCTAGTGGTTACGATGGCTGCCCTAGGCCGAGTACGTCTACAACACTGCTTACCAGTCGACCCTCGAAGATACTCCCTTTCAAGTGGTCTATGGTTACGACCCCTCTTCCATCCGTTATTAGGAGCCCGAGGAAACACGTGTGGCAGTGGTAGCAAAGAGGATGGCTGACTGAGATGAGTTCAGTTCATCGTCGTCATTCGCTATTGGCTCGAGCAGGCCCAAGCAGTCTACAAGTTCCACTACAACAAGGCTCATCGAGATGCCAGTTACTCCGTAGGCAACTGGGTATGGCTCCATCTCTGACAATGCATGCCAATGTCTCTAAGTGCACCGACCAAAGGGAAGCTCTCCGCTCGCTTTTATGGGTTGTACCGCATCAGCGAGATCATCAACAACGTCGCCTATCGCCTTGAGCTTCCTAAGTCAGGGGATTTGCTATCCTAAATCAATTATCTGCCTTGGCCCTTAGCTAAATAAGTTAGGATATATTCAGGATATCTCTCTTTAATATTTCCTTCTATATGTCATTAGACTCTATATATTAAGATGTAAGCCCCTTGGGCAGAAAGAAGCAATAAGAAATCAATCTCCAATCTCTACCCCGTTTCTCTCAATCTTCCCTGTTCTCCACTATAGCTCAGCAAGGGGATCAACCCCGCGCTGGCTAACTCCGCGACTACGAACTATGCAGTCGAGGGCCTGCTACCGTAGGTGCCAACGCCCTTGACAGTCACCAAATTAGAAACCACCTTCAGTATAAATGTGCTGAAAAATTGGCATATCACTGCGCAGTTTAACAATTATGACGATTGATAAAGTGATTGCTTTTCAAGTGTGGATGGTACTATGCTATTTCCAGAAACAAACAATTGTGTCGAGCATTATGTACATACCACCAACCCATGGGGCACTGGCTAATAAGTCCTTACGTAATAGAATAAACGCACCAAATTTTTTCAGAAAAATGTCATTAATGAATTTGTAGAATCCCACAAGCATGTCTTTCTAAATTGAATCCCTGTAATTGCAGAACATATTTAGCTTAAGCAACTCTCCAGCATACTATTGTCGGACACACAACTTCAAAGGTTTTGTGCAGTTCAGTTAAACCTGAAGGAGACCACAGGGCCGACTTCCTCGCAAATCTGCACAAGCTGCTCCTCCGTTGCATCATAAGGAATGTTCCCAACTGCAATCAAATTCAAGATCCAACAAATGTGTGGTCAATCAAAAGCACATGAGCAGTAAACCCTAGACCAAACCAAACGTCAAATAGGGAGACACTAAGCCCCCAAATCTAACAGCGGGGAACAGATAAAATGTGCTTCCTTTTCCTCAGCAATCGGATCGACTAGACCCAAAACGAAGCAAAGCAAACCCACGACGAATCGACGGAAAGGAACCACCTTTGCTCGCTATCCCGTGTTCCCGACCAAACACAGCCACCAAATCAAACCCAAGGCCTCCACTGCGGAGCTCTGGATCGAAGACAGCGAGGGGGAAGGGAAGCAGCGGCGGGGGGGCAGGGCCGTACCGAAGACGCAGCGGTTCTGGGCGCCCGCCGGGGCGGTAGCCATGCTCAGAAGAGGTCGCCGGCTGCAGGGTGTTGGCGGCGGGGCAGCAGCATCGGCGGCCGGCGCGCGCGCGCGTTCTGGAGGGACCGGGACCGAGGGAGTTCGAGGAGGGCGCGGCGATAGCGTGATAGTATTTTTGCTATTTCCGGCGGCCGGCGAGCCAAGCTCTCGATGTGCTTTGCATTGGTGGTCACCGGTGGTTCATAAAAGGGAGATTCGATATTACTATTCCACATTTAACTGATACTAGTCAGTACACATCTTAACTATATTAAAGCGGGGACTTACTCGTCCGTCCGCTGGCTCCCTTCCCGCAGCGCTCTCACTTCCCATAAAAAACCAATCAAAACTTATACCCAAAAAAACCGGTGCAACCACCCAAAAAAACCGGTGCAACCGCCCGGTCAAACCGCAGGTGCGCTCAAGGTGCCCCGCCCCCTGTGCATGCATGCGCAGGTTTCATTGCGTGAGAAGAAAAGAGGAAAAGAAAAAAAGAATAAGAATAAAAAAGAAAATAAAAAACTAGAAAAAGAAAATTGTATTTATATTTCAGTCTTTTAATTTATGTATTTTGCGCGGAAATAAAAAACTATTATAAAATAAGATTTTGTTGCAAAGCACAGGCCTATGACTAGTACTTTATAATGAAGCTTATTCTTAATCTTAAACACTTTTTAAGAGCACGCTATTTATTTAAATGCAAATATGATTTGTAATGAATTAAATCTTAAATCATCATAATGTGTTGCGATCAAGTTATCTTCTAGTACACAAGGTTTATATGATCGGCTCATAACAATCTTTAGAATTGTTATATGTGACAAAACAGTAGACACTAACGGAGATAATACCTGATAGGAAAACAGAACTGAGACACAAAATCAAAGTGAGATTACAAATAACACAAAGTTGAAACTAAAGAAATCCCATATTATAATGGATTTACCCAAAAAAACTAGAATAATTGCAACCATAAATTTCAATGCGATAGCATTGCAAATTGAAAGAAAACATACTCATTAACTGTAGAAGATAGAAAAACAAAATATGGACAAGTAAAGACTTAACAATCAACAATGGAATAGCAGCTTCATCAATGACAAGGGTTCAACTTGAGAAGGGTTTTCATGATCTTGTGGCTTCACATACTGTGAACATTAAAAATGATTGAATCAGAATAATTAATATTAAACAAACCAATGTTCAATGCAGCTAGTAAGCTACTAAATTACGTTTGGCAAACAAAAAGACAACACGTTATAAATAAATTATCAAGTATGAACCTTAATATAAATTATCAATAAAAACCAAACATACTGTAATAATAGATCAAATACAACAGGAAAGCTCTATAATCATATTTCTTAAGAGCTCTTTTGGAACACAAGAATTTTATAGTATTTTCGCAAGAATTATACTAAATCCTCCAAAATTCCTTTGAAAAAACTTCGTTCCAAATGAGCCCTAAGGGATAACCAACAATAGGAAGCCAAAAAACTTCAAATCATGATAAGAAATATTTGTAACTCATGCAAATAAAAATACCGGGATTGATCAATTTAAGATCAATAATGATACAATGATGACGTGGGAGAGGTATAAGATATGAAACATAATATAGATTATAGATGATTATTCGCGCATCCAATTTTTATATCAATGACTTGATATAGATTATAGATGATTATTCACGCATCCAATTTTTGTATCAACGACTTGTTGCCTTACTATTTAATCTCTTGTACATAGTGTAAAAGGTGTACATGTCCAAATTCATGGCTAAGCTATTCAGCTTCAATTTAAAGGTAGTCGTAACTATTCCACAGTTAAAGCCATTTCTACCGCATAAAACAATGTCCAAAGTGCTTGGTTTTATTGCATTGTTTCGACAAATGATTCCAACAGTAAATTAGTGTAGATTGAGATGGCTATCAGGGAGCATGACTAAGCCAAGTCCATGTCAGATCACAGATGTAAAATGCAGTGCGAAGAAATTCACATACCAAACAATAGTACCTAAGATGGTCGCAAACACAACCGGAAAACTCAAGATGTAAGCTAAAATGTGTTATAAAAATGTTCTTGGTAGGAAGAGTGTACTGCATACGTGAGTTTAATATTTCTCCACCGTACAGTGTTTCTGAAACAGCGAGCTTGCCATTTAAAACGAACTGTATTTCCTTGCATATTTGCAGTCTTGTCGACCAATAGTATCAACAAACGATCACCTCTTTCAAGTAATTAATTAATATTATCAACTGTTGAGGGAAATACTTCCATCCACGTGGTAAATAGGAGGCTTTTTCGGAGGCTCCATTCGAAGGGTAAAAGGAGCTGAAGCTTCACTCCTCAGACATGCAGACGATCGACAAGGCTCCGCTGAAAAGAGTTTTTCTGGAGGGTCGCAGGCCGAAGGGTCCAGCGAGGTTTCGGCTAAGGAGAACTCCCCGAAGGGTCCCCTCCCAAAGGGGCGCCGTTAGGACGAATTGGACATCTGCTTTATCCAAGTGTTCACACGACCTTTTACCTTTTTAGCCCTACGGAGGTCAAAGAATAGTGTCATCTACGACGGTTGTAACTAGAGGGTAAAATGGTCTTTTCATTGTATATTTTTGCCTATAAATACCCCTTTTTACTGAGGTATAGGCATCGAATCAAGAGATAATCAATAGACACTTCGAATTGTCCTCGACTATTATCCTACTCGGAGGCCTGGAACAGTGCACAAACAATCATCTCATTTAATAACCCTTTGTGGTTATTTAAACATGTTAGTGTAATCTTTTATGCCAATAGTTGGCGCCGTCCGTGGAGACCATAGTACAAAAACTACAGTCTCTACCGATCCTTTCCCGAAGCCATGCCTCCTAAGCAAAGCATAGGCCCTAGTCCCCCCGGAGATCCCTTTGGATCTCCGGACTAGGGACTCCAAGTTCTTCAGGGACTGTGGAACCCCCAGCAGCTCCTCTACCTCTGATTCCCGAAGTAGCCTCCGGTCCTCGTTGATACGGAGGCCCTCCATGGCCCCGACCATACTTTGCACTGACTTCGTTAGATCCCAAGATCCCGAAGACACCCTCGAAGGAAGTGAGGACCCCTCTAACGTTGTGGCCATTGAATTGGCTCAGTTGAAAATGGAGTTGTAGAGGTGGCGACAGGCGGCCGCAAGCCAGCTACCTGCTCAAGACGAAGCCAGGAGACCGGTGGTGCCGCCCGAAGTCGTCATAGTCGTCGATCCTGAAGTCCTTGAAGCTCGGAGCAGCAGTCAGAATGCCTCCTTTGACGAGGAATCTCCAGTGCACCCCGACTTGCAAAAAGTACGCTTTGACCCCAGGTTCCGAGCAGCGAAGCTCCCGATGTACTCTGGGGAAGCTGACCCCGGAGAATTCTTTCAGTCATACGCGCTCGCAATAGAAGCCAACGGAGGGGTTAGAGATACCATGGCTAAGTGTTTCACCCTCGCACTTGAAGGGGTGGCCCTTCGATGGTTCTGGTCCTTGAAGCCTAAGTCTATAAAATCCTAGGAGCAGTCAAAAAAGAAGTTTGTAAATAACTTCCAAGGGACCTTCGTTGCCCCAATGTCCACGGGTAGCCTCTTTTAGGTGAAGCAGCAGTCCGGAGAGACCCTGCGCTAGTACTTCAAGCGCTTCTCTCATACGAAGTCCTAGATCAAAGGGCTCTCCACGTCGTCCGTTGTGGACGCTACGCGCGAGGGCGTGACCAATATGGGCCTCCTCGACAAGCTTCATCAGAAGCCCATCGCTTCGGTGGCCCAACTAATGACATACTTCGAGGAGTACACCTGGTCAGATGAAGGACAGCTCCGGAGATCCGCTTCATTCCCCCTACATCCGTCCAGGACGCAAAGCCTGTGGAGACAAGAGTACCGAGCCCGGTGAGAACCTCCCCCTTCGAAAATCGGTCGCTCGATTCACAAAGGGGCAAAAGCATCACCGCTCGAAGGTCTTGAGCATTGCCGCCCCTACTTTGAAGAAGTTGTCGAAGCTTCAGCAAAATCAAGGCAATAGGGCCAGCGGCTTGAGGCCGTCTGAGAAGGCGGCCGATCAAGGCCAAACTTTTTCTATAATGTGCATGGGGAGAATCGGAGCCATAACACCGATTCGTGTAAATCTATATTGGCCCTGCGAAGTGAGTATCTCGAGAGGAGTTCCGATCGAGGCACTACTGATCAAGCACCTCTCGTGGCCCTCTCGGAGACAGTGCAGGCTGTTGGGCACATCGAAGACCTTGAAGCCTCCAGCCACCCTTTGGTGGTAAATGTGTTGCCACTTCCGAAGGCCGAAGACCTCTAGGACCGCCAGAAGCGTGTGGTCCTGCCCATTACCAGAGGAGGGACTCTAAGCAGCATGTCCAAGCGACAACAAAGGGAGTATGTACGTGAGGCCCAACACATCAGGACTTCGGCGTCCGTAGCAGTCATGCCCGAATGGTCCCATGTGCACATATCCTTTTCCGCTGATGATGTCATCAGGATTAAATTCTCTCATGTTGATCCCCTCGTCATTGCCACTGAGATAGTGGGAAGAGTGCTAGTCGACGGTGGGAGCTCCGCCAACATTATTTTCGCCCAAGTCTTCGATCAGCTCTGCATTCCTCAAAGGCACTTGCTCCCGGCGGCCCACCCATTGCAAGGCTTCGCAAGCCCCCCTCTTGATGCCCTCGGCCAGATAGGCCTTGAGGTTACTTTTGGAGATGGGCCCCTAGCGAGGTCTGAGGAGGTCATCTTTGACGTCGTTGACGCCCCATACGCCTACAACGCCATCTTTGGGAGGGGTATGCTGAATCAATTCAGAGCCGTAGCACACCACAATTACTTGTGCATGAAAATTCCTACGCAAGGTGGGGTACTTACTGTCACGCCCCAATTTAATAAATCAGGACTTTATTGAAATTCCATAGAAAATCAATAAAACAAGACGTTCATCATGCGACCACGTACAAATACGAGCAATCATTCACGGTTCGTAGACCGCATTAATACAAAAGTGAATAAAGGTGAAGAGAAACTAATAAAATAAGGGTCCTAGATGAACGCCTCCTTCCAGTCTCGCCTTGACTGGGTCGCTACTCCAGACCTTCATCCTCCTCGTAGTAGACGGGCTCTGATGGTGTAAGTCAACGAGGTGAGTACAGATGTACTCAGCAAGCCACCGAATGCAAATATAATGCAAGGTAATAACAATGGAAATAGTGGCTAGTTTTGCGGAAGAAGCATAATTGTAAAGCATTAAATGTGATCAATTTATTAGTACTGAAAAGTAAACATGTGTATGCATCATCATCTTCTAACTCGAGGGGTACGGTCAGCCCCACCTCGCTCAACAGTCCTTACATACCATGATTAACTCAACCATTCATACAATTGTAAACTAACTGCGAGTAGTCACACAACCCGCCCTTGACCGTGGGCTCGGCTTTTCGAAAGGATTAAATTACTCTGATCAGAGATGTACCACTGTACCCACAAGGCACGCACTCATCACCTACACCAAAGTGTAGCGAGATGACCCATTTCACGGGAACTCATGCCAAAACCTTCCATATGGTTCCCTCCGACTCCACAACACCCTCTTATGGGTTTCGTATCGTGTCTCGATGTGTCGAGTGCTCACCATACCCCCCTTGAGCCTTCGTCGGTACAAGTCGCCCGTAGGCTTGCCCCTTGTACCCCTCCACTATGGTGCATAGAGCCAGAGTGTTCCACACTTCCAGTTAGGACTTACCCATTAGACTTGTGGTTGGTACGGAAGTGCTTTGCAACAGATCCCGCAGACCGGTCCTTATAGTGCCCCGAGTGCGACCAACCAGTTTCCGAGCTTGCACCCGGAACCCACCATACTTATAACTTAGCCAACTCCAACAGAGTCCAGAGACGAGAATAACGGGGAATTTCATATATCAGAATCCAGCTATCTACGACTCATTCTTTATATCCTATAGCGGTTGTGCCAGTACATTGGGCACTAGCTAATATAATATTTGTAGAGTGACAAGGAGTTAAGGCTCAATAAGCATGGCTTGGGTTTGCACACAAGGACGGGGATCTAATAAATATAAGTGTAAGGCTTGATATTTGACTAATGCAATATTAACCTATGAGTTATAGCGATAGTTTGTTAAAACATGGGCTCAATGATGATCAACTGTTTCCACAGAAGGGTCGATGACTTGCCTTGCTCAGCAAAGGGTGAAGGAGGAACCTCGGGATAGAACTCCGGATCTTCGACGACGTCGTAGTCTTCTTGATACGGAAAAGTAAATAAAGCATTCAATAAACACTCCAAAACAATCAACCATACTAACATACATGTTTATGTTGGTTTAAGTAAAGGAGATAGAGTCTTAACTTTTAGGGATTTGTTACTTAAACATTTAAGATTAATTTTTAATGAGATTCCTTAATTTTATAACTGGATATAATTATTTTTCCTAAGGGGGTTTTTATTTTTCCCTTTTTAAAGTTGAAGTAAAAAGGTATTGAATAACCTTATTATTATTTTAATTGTAGTAAAAATACTGGACTTAAGTTATTAGGTTTCCTGAGGTTGTTATATAAATTTTTAGGATATTTCCATAAAGGGTTGACTTTTTCTTAAATGCATTAACTAAATGTCCTAAAAGGGCCTTTGCAATATCATTTAATGGAATAAGGTGGACAAAATGAATATTCTATTTTTATTGTATTACAAACAGTGGAATAAGGTCATTAAGTCCTCTGAGTTTATTATATAAGTTTTCATGATATTTTTGTAAAATGTTGCATCTTTATTATATGAGTTAATCATTTATTTGGAAATGTTGTTTGATAATTTAAAATGAGCAAAATGAGTTATTATATTCTTATTGGCTTATAAACAGTGTACTGGAGTCAACATTTCATCTAAAATTAATATATAACTTTTTAAGAGTTTTTCTGAATAATAATTAAATCCTAAAGGGGTCTTAGGAATGTTATTTAATAGAATGTCATGGACAAAATGGTCATTCCATTTTTATTGTATTAAATACAGTGAAATGGAGCCAAAATATCTTCTGAAATTAATTTATAAGTTTTTAAGGGTTTATCTGAATTATTTTATTGAAATATTAGTTAATTCCTAAAGGGGACTTTTCTTTATTATTTAATAAGATTATTATGTGCCAAATAAACATATTGTTTTTATTGAATAAAAGTGTAGAGGATAAAAAGACAAATTTTCCAGAATTAAAATGGTGAAATTTGGAGCTAATTTGAGCAAGATATGAATTTTTGAAGTTCAAACTATTTTCTGAATTTTAATTTAAACCAGAAAACCTGCGTCGGTCCACGGTGAGCCAGGTCCACCATGGACCCATGCACTGTGTGCTGGACCGGTTGGATCTGGACCGTTGGATCCAGATCCAACGATCGGTGGCGAGGCGGGGCACTTAAGTTACAACGGACGGCTGTGATTAAAAGAAATCCAACCAGTACGCGTGGACGTCTGAGATTAACCCGGCGCTTTAAATGAAATCCAACGCCCCAGATCAACGGATACCGATTCAGTGTGATCCGAGGGCCAGGACTAAATCTGAGGCCGATCTAATCTCGTCCGTCCATCCGCGATCGCACGGCGGAGATCTCGTCCGGCACACACGCGGCACGGGGAAGACAGAGACCATCGTCTCCAGCTCTGGCCGAGCGGCGGCGAGCGCCCACCGGCGATGGCGATGGCCTAAGGCCCTAGTTTTCGTCAAAAACGGAATGAGGAGGGGGAGGGGGTCACACCCGTACCGGTGATGATGGCGAACGGTGACCGGCGGCGACCCGGCGACGAGAGAGGGTGGAGGAGGCCCTCGGGTTCGACGGCGACCACGTGTTCCGGCGATGCTCCGGCCCAACGGGGGTGGGGCCGAGGCGGAGGGCGCGACGACGGTTCCGGCGGAGGCGACGGCGAGGGCGGCGGTGGCCCGGAGCGCCGGTGATCGACGGCCGGAGTTCGTGCAGAGGGGAGGGAGAGAAAACGGGTGGCGGTGTTCGGTAACGCAGGTGTTAGCGCTCTGGAGGTGTGGGCGAATTGTGGTTAGGCCGAGGGATTTTATAGAGGTCGTCGGCGGCGCGAAAGGAAGGCGGAGGGAGGGAAACTCGAGGTGTTTCCAATTTTACTCCAACGAGGTTACTATAGCTTTCGGATTGGCTTCCAAAAGGATGAAAACGCGTCGATTTTAGGGGGAATGGGATCGTCGGAGTGAGGGGAAGGCGATCCATGGCTTGATTTGGTAGATCCGGCCGGCCGACGGCGGAAATGGAAGGGGGGGGCACCGGCATGGAAGGGGATCGCCCCCTTCCGTCGAAGAAGATGATCCTGACAGGTGGGGGCCACCTGTCAGTGGACGGGCGCGGGTGAGAGAGAGCCGACACGCGGGCCAGGTGTGTCAGCAGCAGAGGGGGTGCGGGCAGAGGCTGGCGCGTGGGGTCGGCCGAGCGCGCGGGAGAGGAGAGAGGGGGGGAAACGGCGCCGACAGGTGGGTCCCGTTTGTCAGCGAGTAGGGCTGCGCTAGGCTGGGCCGAAATGGTTTAGGAGGGAAATACGGGGTTGCGGCCCATTGCTATTTAAAATTGTTTTTCTGTTTAAAATAACTCCAGAAAATTAATTATTTGATTAAGGCTTGAAGCACTGTTGCTAAAATTTTGTAAAAATTCTCAAAAATATTTCTGGGTTTCTAGTTTATCCCATAAAATTTTCAAGTCCAAATTTTGAATATTTATCTCTGATTGGCTTTAATAGGGCTCTTTTAGAATTTTTATTAATAACAAAATTCAGAAATTCATTTAAAATTATTTTTCCTTTGTTTTATTTCCTTTTAATTTTGGGGCTGTTACAATCCTATCCCCCTTACAAAGAATCTCGTCCTCGAGATTCGAAGCGAACCTCAGGTAAACTAAGGGACGGAGTTCTACTGGTGCTCCGGATTAGGAGATGGTGCTACATCAGAAATAGGCAAAGTGATCTCCGGAACTGGGTTGGTTGAGGTTAACTTGGGGGTGTCTTCGGTTGTATCTGGGTTCTCTTTGTGGTGATCTAGGGTATGTCCCTCTGGGTTTGGAATGGAGGATGGCGCCCGCTTGGGGTAGGGGCACTTGTTGGCGTAGTGGCCTCCTTGGCGACAGTTGAAGCACACAATCGGCTTGCCGTTCCTGTCCCTCTTGTATCCGATAGCTTGTGCTGGTGTCCTTCCGGCTGGCGGTTCTTGGGGTGGGATGCCTGTGCTTGGTCCTCCCAGGGTGGTTCGTGGTTTGGCAGGGGTTGGGGCTTGAGGTGGAATCACTCTGGTTTCTGGTATAATTGCTTTGTTCACCAATTTCTGAAAGTTGGCGAAGTCCCCGTAGATTAGCTGAAGGGAGAGCTCGTGTTGGTGTTGTTGGAGACGGAACAACTGTGCCTGCTGCTCTTGCATCTGCTTTTGTTGTTGTTGCATCTGGGTAAGCAGTGTGGCGATCAGTTGGTTCTATTTTACCATCACCTCCGCTAGTGTGGGATGATAGGCAACGGGGGTCTGCTGATGTCCAGCTGCACCCCACTGAGGCAGATTGCCTGAGGTGTTTCCGTCGCGTGGAGCTTCTGATCCTTGGTCGTTGGCCATCCTGAAGTTGAAGGGTTCAGAAGAAGGTGCCAATAGTTAAGGGGAATTTGTTACTGATTTTATTGGCCAAGATGAATAGTTTGACCTAGATACTTACATATTTTATTTTAGTCCCTTATCAACTTTCACACTCATGCCTTATATTATTTTTAATATAAATGATTTATCATGTATTTTATTCACTCAACATTCATGTTGTAATATATTTTATTAATTAGTGTTAGAGGTTTAAGATGAAATGATGTTTATTGAATTCCTTGGTGCTCAAAAATTTCAGAAAATTTTTGGAACGCAATTTTAATGCTTAGGAGAATTTTTAGGAAAATACTCTAGCTAATTGTTATTTTTAAATGAAATTTTTAGGCCTATATTTTAGCTTTCCTCTTTCTTGATTTATGCTAAATCCTTTTCTTGAAATTTATTTATTAATTACTTTATTTTGTTTTTAATGCTTGCTGAAAATCAAGGTGTTACACTTACGGTCTTCGGTGACCAAGCTATGACACGGAGAGTGGAATATGGTAACATTGCCCCCTCGACCCTCAACAAGTGAACAACGTGCAAGAGCACCTAGAGAGTGCTCCGTTGTCCCGGGACCCTTCGAAGGGCCCGGCCTTGAAGCCAAGCCCCGAAGGTGACGTCGTCAAGAAGATCATTGCGAAGGCAGACAAGGAATACCCCGTTCAGTTCGGCAAGGGCCTGCCTCCCGAAGTCACCGCTTCACTAGAAGAAGTGGTTAAGGAAAATCTGGACGTCTTCGCCTGGTCGGACAAGGATATCCCTGGAGTCGACCGAAGCATTATCGATCATTGCCTTCTCATCAATCCCAAGGCCAGAGCCATCCGCCAGGGGCTTCAGAAGTTATCAGTTGAAAGAGCTGACCTCACCAAGGCGGAGGTAGAAAAATTGCTTTGAGCTGGGATTATTAGGGAAGTGGGTCACACAGAGTGGTTGTCTAATCCAGTCTTCGTCAAGAAAAAGAGCTCCAGCAAGTGGCACATGTGCATTGACTTTACTTCATTAAATAAAGCATGCCCCTGTGACCCCTACCCAATGCCTCGAATCGACTAGCTCATAGACTCAACAGCCGGCTCCGAGCTCCTAAGTTTCCTCGACGCATACTCCGGATATCATCAGATATGGTTAAAATGTGAAGATGAGGCCAAGACAAGTTTTGTAACTCCTTCCGGAGTCTTTTGTTATGTACGGATGCCCTTCGGTCTCAGAAATGTCGGGGCTACTTTTTCAAAGCTAATCGCTAAGGCTCTAGGGCACCAAATAGGTCGCAGTGTTGAGGCCTATATAGATGATATTGTAATAAATATGTTTGTAAGCACCAACATAGCCTAGACTTAGCAGAAACTTTTGAGAGCTTCCGAGCATGTGGAGTTCGCCTCAACCCTGAAAAATCTATCTTGGGAGCACAGGCGGGTAAATTGGTAGGGTATTTAGTTTCCAACCGAGGCATCGAAGCCAGCCCTACGTAGATAAGTGCATTGCAAAGAATGGCCCCACTAGAGAATTTAAAGCAAGTCCAGAAGCTTGTCGGACGCCTCGCTGCTCTTAGCAGGTTCCTCGCTAGGTCTACAAAGCAAAGCCTCCCCATTTTTAAAGCCTTGAAAGGATCGAAGGACTTCACCTAGACTCCGGAGTGCTAGAAAAGCTTCGAAGAAATCAAAGACTACCTCGGCAACCTGGCAATGCTCACAGTACCCCTCACTAACGAAACTTTTCTTTTATGCCTTTGAGAAACCAAGGGTTGGTTTCAGAGTCTGTGATGAGTGATTGACAGATTTTACCCTCTGATTCGAAGGGGTCCCTCCGAAGGGGTTCAGAGGTGGTTTCACCGAAGGGTTCGGTGGGTCTGGTTGCTGCAGCTGTTACAGCGGAGTGTGCCTGTCGGAGGGGTCCGACAGTACACGATGACTGAGTTGTACCGAAGGGCTCAGTACTTTGGGCGGTACTGTAACACCCCAGAAATTAAAAAGGAATAAAATAAAAAGAAAATAATATTTAAATCATTTTTGGATTTATGATTAAAGGAGAAATAACAAAAGAACCCAAATAAAGCCAAACAGGGAGAAATATTCAAAATTTGGACCTGGAAATTTTATGAGATGAACTAGAGACCAAAATATAATTTTAGGAATTTTTACAAATTTTTATCTACAGTGATTCAACCCTTAACCAAATATATGAATTTCTGGAATTATTTTAAATCGGAAAAACATTTAAAAATCAAAATGGGCCTTAACCCTAAATCTACCTCAGCCCAGCCCAGCCCAGGCCGCCAGCCACCGACAGGTGGGGCCAACCTGTCGGCGCTCACAACCCCTCTCTCCTCCCCGCGCCCGACCCCGCTTGGCCCACCCGTAAGCCTCCGCACGTGCTCCCTCGCCCGCTGACGTCCCTGGCCCACGTGTCGGCCCTCTTTCTTTTGCGCCCGGCTGGCTGACAGGTGGTCCCCACCTGTCAGGATCTTCTTCTTCCTCGGAAGGGGATCTCTCCCCTTCCAAACCGGTGCCCCCTTTCCGATTTCAGTCACCAGCCGACCGGATCCGCTTGATCAAGGCCCTGGATCATCTCCCCTCGTCGCCGCGATCCCCTTCCGCCCTTAGCCGACGCAATTTCGTTCTTTTGGAAGCTTATCCGAGGATTAAAGGAAAGCTCGCCGGAGGGAAAGAAATCCTCGGGATTCCTCAGTTGGCTTGCCATCCTAGGCTCCGGCGATCCCTATAAAAGGCCCCACCCTCACCGCACTACGCCACAACACCAGAGCTCTAGCCCTCGCCTCCCCGAGCGCCCCCACCCTCCTTTCCACTTTTTCCTCTGCTTTGGCTCCGGCAAGACCTCGCCGGCACTCCGGGCCACCGTCGCCCTAACCAAGGCCACCACCGGGACCGCCGTTGCCACTGCTCCCTCGGCCTCGCCTCCGTTCGCGTTTCCCATCGCCGGATCGCCGTCGCCACCGTCGACCCGAGGATCTTCATCGCCTCTCCTCGCCGCCGGCCACCTCCGGTCTCCAACCATCCCCATCTCCGGTACGGTTGTACTCCCCTCTCCATCCTCTTTCCGTTTTCGCCGTCGCTTAGGGCCATGGACCCCGCCGCCGCCGTTCGCCCCTCGCCGTCGCGCCGCCGGAGTCAGGGACGAAGACCTCGGTCATCCCCCGTGCCGTGCGCGTGCCGGACGAGCTCGGTACCGTGCGATCGGAGATGAACGGCTAAGATTAGAACCCGCTCGGGTTTAATCTGGGCCGTTCACTCGGTCAAAGGGGTACCGACCGCCATCGGCCGTTGGATCTCACTTAAGCGCCCCGCCCTGCGATCGCCCGTTGGATCTGGATCCAATGGTCCTGCTCGGCCTGGTCCACGCGCGCGGTCAACGGTTCACGGTGAACCCAGTTCACCGTGGACCCGAGACTGTTTTCTGTTTAAATAAAATTCCAGAAAATTGTTTAAACTTTGAAAATTCATAACTTGCTCATTTTAACTCCAAATTTCACCATTCAAATTTTGTTAAATCCAGAATAATATTCTCTACACATTAAAGCCATAAAAACAATATGATACTGTTACCCAAAATATTTTTATTAAATAAATGAATAGAAACCCTTTAGGGTTAAAATTTGAAATGCAGAAAATAAATTGGGAAAAATCCTAAAAAGTTAAGTTTTACTGTTTTATACCAAACTTTAAAATATTAAAATATTACTTCACATAAAAACACCCACAAAAATGAATATTGCTTATTTGGTGGATTTTATCTGTTTATCAAATGTATTGTTCACTTTTCCGTATCGAGAAGACTACGAGTTCGTCGAGGAGCAGGAGTTCTACCCCGAGGTTCCTCCATCCCCATTTGCTGATCAAGGCAAGTCATCGACCGTCTCTGTGGAAACAGTTGATCATATTGAGCCCATGTTTTTATAAATTATCGCTATAACTCATAGGTTAATATTGCATTAGTCAAATATCAAGCCCTACACTTATATTTATTGGATCCCCGTCCTTGTGTGTAAACCCAAGCCATGCTTATTGAGCCTTAACTCCTTGTCACTCTACAAATATTATATTAGCTAGTGCCCAATGTACCGGCACAACCGCTATAGGATATAAAGAATGAGTCGTAGATAGCTGGATTCTGATATATGAAATTCCCTGTTATTCTCGTCTCTGGATTCTGTTTGAGTTGGCTAAGTTATAAGTATGGTGGGTTCCGGGTGCAAGCTCGGAAACTGGTTGGTCGCACCCGGGGCACTATAAGGACCGGTCTGCGGGATCTGTTGCAAAGCACTTCCGTACCAACCACAAGTCTAATGGGTAAGTCCTAACCGGAAGTATGGAACACCCCGACTCTCTGCACCATAGTGGAGGGGGCAAGGGGCAAGCCCTCAGGGCGCCTTGTACCAAAGAAGGCTCAAGGGGGGGTATGGTGAGGCATCGACGCGTCGGGGCACCATATGAAACCTATAAGAGGGTGTTGTTGAGTCGGGGAGGACTATATGGAAGGTTTTGGCACGAGTTCCCGTGAAATGGGTCATCTCGTTACACTTTGGTGTGAGTGATGAGTGCGTGCCTTGTGGGTACAGTGGTACATCTCTGATCAGAGTAAATTCAATCTTTTCGAAAAGCCGAGCCCACGGTCAAGGGCGGGTTGTGTGACTACTCGCAGTTAGTTTACAATTGTTTGAATGTTTGAGTTATTCATGGCATGCAAGGACTATTGTGCGAGGAGGTGAAACGTACTCCCGAGTTAGAAGTTGATGATGCATTCACATGTTTACTTTTCCGCACAAATAAATTACTCACATTTAATGCTTTACAAATATGCTGCTTCCGCAAAACTAGCCACTATCTCCCTTGTTATTATCTTGCATTATATTTGCATTCGGTGGCTTGCTGAGTACATCAGTACTCACCCCGTTGACTTACAACATCAGAGCCCGTCTACTACGAGGAGGATGAAGGTCTGGAGTAGCGACCCAGTCAAGGAGAGACTGGAAGGAGGCGTTCATCTAGGACCCTTTGATTTATTAGTTTCTCTTCATCTTTATTCACTTTTGTATTAATACGGTCTACGAACCGTGAATGATTGCTCGTATTTGTACGTGGTCGCATGATGAACGTCTTGTTTTATTGATTTTCTATGGAATTTCAATAAAGTCCTGATTTATTAATCGGGGCGCGACAAGATGGTATCAGAGCCGACTTGACTGTAGGAAGCCAAACAGACCTGACCCTAGGACTTATATTTTCTTACAAAATGCTTACCTTCTCATCTTCTGAAGTTTTCACAAAAATTTCTCTCTTTTGTAGATGTCGGTCCGTACCATGAGCGGGAACCTTCGTGACGAGGCCGGATTCATTCGCGAGCTACGCATGCTCGTCAATTTCCTCGGATTCGAGCATGAGCCGATGTACCATGGAGTCTTCCCCGACGAGGAAGAAAGCTTTTGCGAGGTCACCGTCGTCGTCCAGCTCCTCGACACCGACCGTCTCCCACGAGCCCCAGATTGAGCCGTCCCCCGAGCTGCCGTAGACGTAGTTTTACGGTTGATTGTTATTTTCATTTTTGCCTGCTTGTATTAGCATTCATGTCAAAACATAAGGCATGGATGAAGAAATAAATAAAATGTAACCGCAAGAACGGCATTTTTGGAATAAAATTTAATAAAAGTATCCGCTAAAATAATGTTGTCGGATTTTGGAAACCTCAGGATGTCAAACAACCAAGGCTCCGACGCTCCCCAGAACGGAGGAGGGAACGGCAACTTGCCACAATGGGGAGCGACTGGGCAAAGGCAAGCCCCAGTCGCCAACCACCCCACACTGGCTGAGATGATGGCCACTCAGAACCAGTTGGTTGCTGCCCTATTGAATCAGATGCAACAGCAGCAGCAGCAAATGCAGGAGCAGCAGGCTCATTTCTTCCACCACCATCAACAGCCCGAGCTGCCTCGACCAGCCACTCCAGCTCCCGCTCCCGCCTCTCAGCTCTCGGAATTCCTCCGAGTCCGCCCGCCGACTTTCTCAAGCACCACCAACCCCATGGAGGCCGGGGATTGGTTGAGGACTATTGCTAAGAAACTGGACCTTCTGACCTGCACTGAGCAGGAAAAAGTGGCCTTCGCCGCCCATCAGCTCCAGGGTCCCGCCGCAGAATGGTGGGACAACCTGCGAGAGACTCTGCCCGAAGGACATGTTCACACTTGGGCAGAATTTTCTGATGCTTTCCGTGCCGCTCATATCCCAGAAGGCATCATCGCACAGAAGCAGCAGGAGTTCAGGGACCTGCAACAAGGGAGCAGGTCCGTCACAGAGTATTTACACGAGTTCAACCGACTGGCTCGATACGCGCCTGAAGAAGTCCGAACTGACGCGGCCAGGCAGTCTAAATTCCTTCGAGGTCTTAAGGATGAGTTGTCCCTTCAACTCGTTTCTGGAGATTATGCCAACTTCCAAAAGTTGGTTAATAAGGCTATTATTCAGGAGACCCAGCAGAACAAGGTCGACCTGAAAAAGAAGAGGATGATTGCCTTTAGGCAAAACCAGGGCATGGCTCACAGGCCCCGCTTCACACCTCCTCCATCGGCGCCACAATATCACCCCCGACCAGTGTATCGACCAGCGCCACCCGCCGCCAACGCCGGAACCGGACAACCTCGCCCCGCTCCCGCCACCCCAGCTGCACCAGCCGCCCCGGCAAGGAAGGCGGAAATCCTGCGAGACAAGCACGGCAAGCCCGTGGTATGTTTCAACTGCCGTCAGGAAGGGCACTACTCCAGTCAGTGCCCCCATCCCAAGCGTGCCCAAGGCATCACATCGAACCCCGCCGTCCGCGCCAAAGTCAATCACGTCACCGCCGAAGAAGCCCAGGCTGCCCCGGAAATTGTCATGGGTAAGTTTACAGTACATTCATCATTTGCAGTGGTATTATTTGACACTGGAGC
This sequence comes from Zizania palustris, assembly GCA_019279435.1. NCBI lineage: Eukaryota > Viridiplantae > Streptophyta > Magnoliopsida > Poales > Poaceae > Zizania > Zizania palustris. The sequence goes on from JAAALK010000081.1 coordinate 52,366,459, forward strand.
TACCCACTCCTTCATATCAACTACTTTTGTGGAAAGAAATGCCTTGGACATAAGTGAACTACCCAGACCAGTATTGATAGCCACCCCGGGCAAGCAAACCCTCGCCTATTCCTTTAGCCCAAGGGTATGGGTAGATATCCACGGCACGAAATTTTGGGCCGACCCCATTCTAATAGAATGCCAAGGTTTGGACCTCATTCTAGGGATGGATTGGTTAAATAAACACCAAGGAATAATAGAATGTGCTCAGAGGAAAGTGACTGTGACCAGTGAAGAAGGGACCACCGTCACATTCCAGATGCCAAGCATGAAGACCGGAAGATCAAGACTACATCAGATTACCTTGGAAGAAATACCAATAGTCTGTGAGTACCCGAATGTATTTCCAGAAGACTTACCAGGGATGCCACCCAAGAGGGACATCGAGTTCAGGATTGACTTGGTGCCAGGAACCACCCCTATCTACAAGCGACCATACCGGATGGCCGCCAACGAATTAGCTGAGATGAAGCAGCAATTGGAGTATCTTGAAAGGAAAGGATATATCAGACCAAGTACGTCGCCATGGGGTGCCCCCGTCATCTTCGTCGAGAAGAAAGAAGACAAGGCCAAGCGTATGTGTGTGGATTATCGCGCCTTGAATGAGGTAACCATCAAGAATAAGTACCCGTTGCCTCGGATCGACGATCTCTTCGACCAGCTTAAGGGAGCTACGGTATTCTCGAAGATCGACCTGCGGTCTGGTTACCATCAGTTGAGGATTCGAGAAGAGGATATACCCAAGACTGCCTTCACCACCCGTTATGGATTGTATGAGTGCACTGTTATGTCCTTCGGATTGACCAACGCCCCTGCATTCTTCATGAATATGATGAATAAGGTGTTCATGGAATATTTGGACAAATTCATAGTAGTCTTCATAGACGATATCCTCATTTATTCCAAGGACCAGAAAGAGCACGAGACTCACCTCCGATTAACCTTAGGAAAGCTAAGGGGACACCAATTATATGCCAAGTACAGCAAATGCAAGTTTTGGACGGCAGAAGTAAAGTTCCTGGGACACATCATCTCTGCGCAAGGAATCGCAGTAGACCCTGCCACCGTAGAAGCAGTTACGGATTGGTTGCCACCCACGAACGTATCTGAGATACGAAGTTTTCTGGGATTGGCCGGATATTATCGGAGGTTCATTGAGAATTTTTCTAAGATAGCCAAGCCTATGACCAAGTTGTTGCAGAAGGGAGAGAAGTTTGAATGGACTCCTGAATGCGAGGAAAGTTTCCGCACTCTCAAGACCCGTTTGGTGTCTGCACCTATACTGACCCTACCAGATAACCGCAAAGACTTCCATGTCTATTGCGACGCATCTCGCCAGGGATTGGGATGTGTTCTTATGCAAGATGGAAAAGTTATCTCTTATGCCTCCCGACAGTTGAGACCTCATGAGATGAACTACCCGACCCATGATTTGGAATTAGCCGCCGTAGTGCACGCCCTTAAGATTTGGAGGCACTATCTAGTTGGAAATCGCTGTGAGATTTTTACGGATCACAAGAGTTTGAAGTATATCTTCACACAGCCTGACCTCAATCTGAGGCAGAGGCGATGGTTGGAACTAATCAAGGACTATGACTTAGGTATTCACTACCACCCCGGAAAAGCTAATGTGGTAGCTGATGCATTAAGTCGCAAGGGATATTGCACAGCTATGATGATTCAGGAGCACGCACCCTTGTTATGTAGAGAGATGGAAAGACTGAATCTTGGATTGACCACCAGAGCATATCTAGCCACCTTGGAGACTCGACCTGTCTTGTTTGAGCAAATCCGCGAAGCCCAGTTAGAAGACCCGGATATAGCAGCCATTAGGAAGAACATGAGACAAGGAAAAGCCCCAGGATTTTCAGAGGACGAGAACGGCACCATATGGTTTGGAACCCGGATATGTGTGCCGGATAAACCTGAGATAAAGACCCTGATCCTAAGAGAAGCCCATGAGACAATGTACTCCATTCATCCCGGCAGTACCAAAATGTACCAAGACATGAAGGAACGTTATTGGTGGGTTAGTATGAAGAGGGAAATTGCACAGTTCGTCGCCGAATGTGACACCTGCAGAAGAGTAAAAGCTGAACATCAGAGACCTGCAGGATTGTTACAGCCACTTAAGGTGCCTGAATGGAAGTGGGAAGAGATCGGTATGGATTTCATCACCGGATTACCAAAGACCCAACTTGGGTATGATTCCATTTGGGTAATCATCGATCGGCTTACGAAATTAGCGCATTTCATAGCCGTCAAGACGACCTTTAGTGGTCCTAAGCTTGCAGAACTGTATATGGCCCAGATTGTATGTCTTCATGGAGTGCCTAAGAAGATAGTGTCTAACCGAGGAAGTCAGTTCACCTCTCGTTTCTGGAAGAACCTTCAAGAGGAGATGGGCACGAGATTGAATTTCAGTACCGCCTACCACCCTCAGACAGATGGACAAACAGAGAGGGTGAATCAGATATTGGAGGATATGCTTCGAGCATGTGTCTTGGATTTTGGAGCCACTTGGGATAAGAGCTTGTCGTACGCTGAGTTTTCGTACAACAACAGCTATCAAGCCAGCCTTCAGATGTCTCCTTTTGAAGCCTTATATGGACGTAAGTGCAGGACGCCCCTACTTTGGGATCAAACTGGCGAATCCCAAGTGTTCGGAACGGACATTCTTCGTGAAGCTGAAGAGAAGGTACGAATCATCAGAGACCGACTCAAAACAGCCCAATCGCGACAGAAGAGCTACGCAGACAATCGACGCCGAGACTTAGTCTTTGAAGAAGGAGATCATGTCTATCTTCGAGTTACGCCTCTCCGTGGGACTCAACGGTTTAACATGAGAGGGAAGTTGGCCCCTCGATATGTTGGACCATTTCCCATTATTCGACGCCAAGGCGAAGTGGCTTATCAGTTGGAATTACCGCCCTCATTGGCTGGAGTGCATGACGTATTCCACGTATCTCAACTCAAGAAGTGTCTCCGCGTCCCCACAGAACAAGTGGATCTTCAGCAGTTGAATGTTCAAGAGGATCTGACCTATGTGGAAAAGCCGGTTAAGATATTGGAAGTCAAAGAAAGAATCACCAGGAGCCGAGTCATCCGCTTCTGTAAAGTACAGTGGAGCAATCATCCGATAGAAGAGGCTACATGGGAAAAAGAAGATGAACTCAAGGCACAGCATCCTGAACTATTCGAGGATTGAGCCGAATCTCGAGGACGAGATTCTCTGTAAGGGGGATAGGATTGTAACACCCCAGAAATTAAAAAGGAATAAAATAAAAAGAAAATAATATTTAAATCATTTTTGGATTTATGATTAAAGGAGAAATAACAAAAGAACCCAAATAAAGCCAAACAGGGAGAAATATTCAAAATTTGGACCTGGAAATTTTATGAGATGAACTAGAGACCAAAATATAATTTTAGGAATTTTTACAAATTTTTATCTACAGTGATTCAACCCTTAACTAAATATATGAATTTCTGGAATTATTTTAAATCGGAAAAACATTTAAAAATCAAAATGGGCCTTAACCCTAAATCTACCTCAGCCCAGCCCAGCCCAGGCCGCCAGCCACCGACAGGTGGGGCCAACCTGTCGGCGCTCACAACCCCTCTCTCCTCCCCGCGCCCGACCCCGCCTGGCCCACCCGTAAGCCTCCGCACGTGCTCCCTCGCCCGCTGACGTCCCTGGCCCACGTGTCGGCCCTCTTTCTTTTTCGCCCGGCTGGCTGACAGGTGGTCCCCACCTGTCAGGATCTTCTTCTTCCTCGGAAGGGGATCTCTCCCCTTCCAAACCGGTGCCCCCTTTCCGATTTCAGTCACCAGCCGGCCAGATCCGCTTGATCAAGGCCCTGGATCATCTTCCCTCGTCGCCGCGATCCCCTTCCGCCCTTAGCCGACGCAATTTCGTTCTTTTGGAAGCTTATCCGAGGATTAAAGGAAAGCTCGCCGGAGGGAAAGAAATCCTCGGGATTCCTCGGTTGGCTTGCCATCCTAGGCTCCGGCGATCCCTATAAAAGGCCCCACCCTCACCGCACTACGCCACAACACCAGAGCTCTAGCCCTCGCCTCCCCGAGCGCCCCCACCCTCCTTTCCACTTTTTCCTCTGCTTTGGCTCTGGCAAGACCTCGCCGGCACTCCGGGCCACCGTCGCCCTAACCAAGGCCACCACCGGGACCGCCGTTGCCACTGCTCCCTCGGCCTCGCCTCCGTTCGCGTTTCCCATCGCCGGATCGCCGTCGCCACCGTCGACCCGAGGATCTTCATCGCCTCTCCTCGCCGCCGGCCACCTCCGGTCTCCAACCATCCCCATCTCCGGTACGGTTGTACTCCCCTCTCCATCCTCTTTCCGTTTTCGCCGTCGCTTAGGGCCATGGACCCCGCCGCCGCCGTTCGCCCCTCGCCGTCGCGCCGCCGGAGTCAGGGACGAAGACCTCGGTCATCCCCCGTGCCGTGCGCGTGCCGGACGAGCTCGGTACCGTGCGATCGGAGATGAACGGCTAAGATTAGAACCCGCTCGGGTTTAATCTGGGCCGTTCACTCGGTCAAAGGGGTACCGACCGCCATCGGCCGTTGGATCTCACTTAAGCGCCCCGCCCTGCGATCGCCCGTTGGATCTGGATCCAATGGTCCTGCTCGGCCTGGTCCACGCGCGCGGTCAACGGTTCACGGTGAACCCAGTTCACCGTGGACCCGAGACTGTTTTCTGTTTAAATAAAATTCCAGAAAATTGTTTAAACTTTGAAAATTCATAACTTGCTCATTTTAACTCCAAATTTCACCATTCAAATTTTGTTAAATCCAGAATAATATTCTCTACACATTAAAGCCATAAAAACAATATGATACTGTTACCCAAAATATTTTTATTAAATAAATGAATAGAAACCCTTTAGGGTTAAAATTTGAAATGCAGAAAATAAATTGGGAAAAATCCTAAAAAGTTAAGTTTTACTGTTTTATACCAAACTTTAAAATATTAAAATATTACTTCACATAAAAACACCCACAAAAATGAATATTGCTTATTTGGTGGATTTTATCTGTTTATGAAATGTATTGTTCACTTTTCCGTATCGAGAAGACTACGAGTTCGTCGAGGAGCAGGAGTTCTACCCCGAGGTTCCTCCATCCCCATTTGCTGATCAAGGCAAGTCATCGACCGTCTCTGTGGAAACAGTTGATCATATTGAGCCCATGTTTTTATAAATTATCGCTATAACTCATAGGTTAATATTGCATTAGTCAAATATCAAGCCCTACACTTATATTTATTGGATCCCCGTCCTTGTGTGTAAACCCAAGCCATGCTTATTGAGCCTTAACTCCTTGTCACTCTACAAATATTATATTAGCTAGTGCCCAATGTACCGGCACAACCGCTATAGGATATAAAGAATGAGTCGTAGATAGCTGGATTCTGATATATGAAATTCCCTGTTATTCTCGTCTCTGGATTCTGTTTGAGTTGGCTAAGTTATAAGTATGGTGGGTTCCGGGTGCAAGCTCGGAAACTGGTTGGTCGCACCCGGGGCACTATAAGGACCGGTCTGCGGGATCTGTTGCAAAGCACTTCCGTACCAACCACAAGTCTAATGGGTAAGTCCTAACCGGAAGTATGGAACACCCCGACTCTCTGCACCATAGTGGAGGGGGCAAGGGGCAAGCCCTCAGGGCGCCTTGTACCAAAGAAGGCTCAAGGGGGGGTATGGTGAGGCATCGACGCGTCGGGGCACCATATGAAACCTATAAGAGGGTGTTGTTGAGTCGGGGAGGACTATATGGAAGGTTTTGGCACGAGTTCCCGTGAAATGGGTCATCTCGTTACACTTTGGTGTGAGTGATGAGTGCGTGCCTTGTGGGTACAGTGGTACATCTCTGATTAGAGTAAATTCAATCTTTTCGAAAAGCCGAGCCCACGGTCAAGGGCGGGTTGTGTGACTACTCGCAGTTAGTTTACAATTGTTTGAATGTTTGAGTTATTCATGGCATGCAAGGACTATTGTGCGAGGAGGTGAAACGTACTCCCCGAGTTAGAAGTTGATGATGCATTCACATGTTTACTTTTCCGCACAAATAAATTACTCACATTTAATGCTTTACAAATATGCTGCTTCCGCAAAACTAGCCACTATCTCCCTTGTTATTATCTTGCATTATATTTGCATTCGGTGGCTTGCTGAGTACATCAGTACTCACCCCGTTGACTTACAACATCAGAGCCCGTCTACTACGAGGAGGATGAAGGTCTGGAGTAGCGACCCAGTCAAGGCGAGACTGGAAGGAGGCGTTCATCTAGGACCCTTTGATTTATTAGTTTCTCTTCATCTTTATTCACTTTTGTATTAATACGGTCTACGAACCGTGAATGATTGCTCGTATTTGTACGTGGTCGCATGATGAACATCTTGTTTTATTGATTTTCTATGGAATTTCAATAAAGTCCTGATTTATTAATCGGGGCGCGACAGGTACACCGGAGTGTGTATCGGAGGTTGTTTACCCGGAGAGGTCTCCGGGGTACTGGATACACTTGTCTGTTTGTCTGTGGTGCGCAGGTGACTTCGGAGGCGACGGACGGTTCACAGCAGGTGAACCTTGGTCAAGCGGGAGGCTTGATGCTAGGGGAGCAGGGAGCTCCATCACGAAGGCTGCGAAGAGGTTGAGGTCAGACCTCGGGTCGAGGTGCGCCAGGAGAAGGCAGTAAGTGCGGAGCCTGGCTCCGGGTGAAGGTACTCCGAGACGAAGTCCTCAGAGGCGAGGCACTTCGAAGGGTACTCCGAATGGAGTGACTTCGGAGTATGGTGTACCAAGTCCTCAACAATGAGGCAGGGCTTTCGAAGTGTGCTTCGGAGGGAGGCACTCGAAGGTATACCCGACGAAGGTCTCAGAAGTCGAGGTGCATCGAAGGCATGGTCCGGGTGAGGATCGTCGAGGAGTGTGCTCGGGGAGAGACACTGCGACGAAGTGCTCATGGAATGCTTCATGCGTAGGCCTTGGACGAAGGAGGGACTTCGAAGGGTGATACTCCAAAGGTGGGGCTTCGGAAGTGAGGCTGGCTTCGGAGTGAAGCTGGCTTCAGAAGTGAGGCTGGCTCCGGAGTGAGGCTGACTTGAGGTACTTCGGCCATGCATGGCTTCGGTACACAGACTGAAGGAGTTCGAGCTGGGAGAAGCTGCGAAGCCGTGGTGGTCCACTCCGAAGGTGTTGGTGCGAAGGCCCAAGGGCTTTGACGGCTTCGGCTCAAAACCGTCACTGTATCTAAGGCTGACTTCGGTGAAGTGAAGGCCGTCAGTCTCAAGGCTTCTCACCGAACCTACCGCACCCCTCGCGTGCGAAGGGGGGCTTTAGAAGGGTCCAAAACTGCAAAGGCTGACAGTGTCTTCTCTACAAAAGCTGGTGTTGTCCCCTCTGCGAAGCTGACAAAAGAAGCATCCAAATAAAGTACACTACCAGTTGTACCCCCCTGTTCTGATGAGACAAAAACAGTGTAAACCCTAGGGGTAAAGTAGTCTATTCACAGGGCTGAATAGTGCCTATAAATAGTGGAGGCTGGCTAGGTCACATCAACACTTTGAGCAGCTATTATAGAACTCCTGTGCTAGCCGCCACACTCTCTGTATTCATCCTGTGAGTTCATTTTGTGTTCCCTGTTCATGCAATGAAGTTTTGATTCTGTTCTTCTTTCACTGCTTGAACTTGTACTGTGTGTTGCACTGCATGCTTTGATTTCTCTGTGCACCATCTTCTTGTGAGTTTTCTAGAGAGGTGTGTGAGAAGCCTGATCGAGTGAAGTGTGTGTTTTTCAGTGTGTGTTCGCTCTGTGTAAACTGGAGGCTAGACCTCTCTGATTACTAACGAAGCACTGTTCTTGGCTTAGGGTGCGTTTGGTTCTGCTTTTCAAATCTGCTTCTGCTGTGAAAAAGCAGAAGCTGAACCAAACGGGTTTACCAAAACTGCTTCTGCTGTAAAAAACAGCTTTTTCTAGTACAAATTTGGAAGCAGCCTGGACCCTGCTTTTCTGCTTTTGCTTTTCTGTTTTTCTGATTTTTAGTTCAAATTAAAAAGTATGAATTCAAGGTGTCTTAATTGATTTAACATTATTATGGTTTGTATTGATTTGCACAATTTCATGAGATAATATGTGGTTGTCGGTTACTTTATAAAATAAACTATGCACTTTTTTATTTATCTAATATATTTTTTAGTTATTCAGTTGCATCAATGTTGAGTGTTTCCTATTTATATATGTATAGAATATTATAATGATGAAAATTACGTAAGTTATAAAAAACAGTCAGCTCACAGCAGTTTTTTCATAGCAGCTTCAACCAAACGACTTTTAGCTTTTTCACAGCAGGCAGCTCACAGCAGCTTTTTCACAGCAGCTTTTTCACAGCTCACAGCAGAACCAAACGCACCCTTAGATCGAAGCCTGTTTTTCTTCCCTTATCGAAGTCCTCGGCGAAGTCTATTCGGTGTGCATTTAGACCTTCGAAGTACGAAGCCCAGCACCAGTTGTTGTCGCTGAGTATTTGGTCGAAGTCCGTAGAGGGAAGTCTGCTTTTGCGAAGGGTGAAGTGCGAAGCCTGCTCGAAGGCACCTTGTGTGCGGAGCCTACACTGACTTAGCAGAGCTGAATTCTCGGGGTTGTGGGTGGAGCGAAGTCTTCTTGGCTTCAAACTTTTGCTCCTTGCGAAGCCTGATTTCGGAGCTGTGAAATACCTCCGAACCAGAACTTCGAAGGGTGTGTTTGAAGCCTGTTCCGCAGTAGACAGAAGTAAAACAGAAGGTTATTTTTTAGTCTAAAGTTTTAAAAGCTCCCATTCAGCCCCCTCTGGTCGCCGTTTTCGGTCCAACAATTGGTATCAGAGCGGGTTAAGATCACCAGTTGACCTTAACCGGTTTTGTGATCTATTGGCGACATGGACAGAGTTAGTAAAATACCTTTGTTTGATGGGACATATTTTGCATACTGGAAGGTGCGCATGGAGGCTTACTTGCTAAGCCAAGGAAATGTAATTTGGGAGATTGTGGACTCACAATACTCCATCCCTAAAACTCGCACCTCTCAAACAGAGAAGGATCAGTATAATGTCAACTCCAAGGCTAGAAATATATTGTTCATTGGTTTAAGTCGGAGTGAGTTTGATAGGGTTCAGCACCTTAGGACAGCTAGGGAGATTTGGACTACACTCACTATTTTTCATGAGGGCTCTACACAGATTAAGGCCAGGCGCCAAAGCACATACAATCAATAGTATCAGCTGTTTGTGCAGGCACCTGGTGAATCTATAGATGCCATGTTTTCTCGCTTTGATGCAATAGTGAGTAACTTGCGGTCCAACGGGACGCTTGCTTACAATGATCATGATAGGGCTATCAAGCTTCTCTATGCTCTTGATCGTAGCATATGGGAAGTGAAGATATCCAGCATTGAGGAGTCTGCAGGTTATGACACATTGACCTGTGATGAGCTCTTCAGCAAGCTGAAGTCCACAGAGATTGCCAAGGCATCTCTTGCAGTGCATAAGAACTCCTTGCCACAGCCATTGGCATTGGTTTCTAGCACTAGCCGTGGCACCACTGCAGAACCAAGCACATCAGGCACTTGTGTTTTTGCAGATGGTTTTGCTTTGTCCTCCCTGGTCTCCGTCACTAAGGAGCAGGTGGATACTCTGGATGATGATGAGCTTGCTCTCATCGCTAGAAAGTTCACCCGTTTTCACCATGAGAGACGGGATCAGAGGCGAAGTGGTTTCAGTGGTTGTTTTGAGTGTGGCGACACTTCTCACATCAAGGCCAATTGTCCTAAACTCAAGAAGAGAGATGAGAGTGAGCGCCCCAAATACCACAAGAAGGAGAGGAAACCCTTTGTGAAGGGCAAGCGCGACAAGGTGGCTAAGAGGGTAGCCAAAGCCGCTTCCAGAGCATTTGTTGCTGCTCTCAGCGACATCGACACTTCCTCAACTGAGGAGTCGAGCTCTGATGATGAGGAGGAGTCCCCAAGGAAGGAGGAGAAGAAGGACAAGAAGGGACGAGATTTCACCGGCCTCTTCTTCATGGCTGACAGCGATCACAACGGCGATGAGCTTGACTCATATGAGGTACCTCTATCCTATGACCAACTTTCAATTAAACTAGATGAGCTGAATGAAGTAGTTCTTGGTCAGGATAGATTACTTGTGCAAGCTGCTAGAGATAGAAAAGTCCTTAGACTTAGGCTAGAATCTGTGTCTACTGATTATGCCATGCTTAAGTCTAGGGTTAATGATGCTGAATGTGAATCTTGTACTGTTGTCATGGGTGAGCTTGCTCAGTTGCGTTCTGTGCATGCTCAAACTCTTTCTAATCTTGAGACTGCACAGAAGCAGCTTTTGATGGTTGATTCTAGTCCTCATGATATAATTGAATGCATGAACTACCCCTTATTACGTGAGAGCATTGATTTACGTGATAAGCATGTTCAGGACTTAGAGGCTAGATTGGAGAGGGCCGGTAGTTCTAAGGATGTGCAACCTGTGTGTGACACATGCATAACCCTTAAGGACCAGCTAGGCACTGTTAGAGAGCGAGCTGAGAATCTCATGACTGAAAATGAATACCTTCATTCTGTGGTTAACAAATGCACCGAGGGAAAGGGTAGGATGGACTTGCTCTTGGCCAAAACCAAGATGTGTGCTGACAGAGCAGGGTTAGCTCTGGGATTGGGTTTTGAGAGGATTCCTTCAGACAGTGAGAACAAAACTATTTTTTACCTCACCCACTACCTTAGAGAAAGAGAGAGCTCTGTTAGACACTCCATCAGCCAAAAAGCCTACCCGCACTCCAAAGAAAATCACTCCTCCTCCCAAGAAAATCACTCAACAGAAGCCCAAGGAGCCTGTGAGGATTGCTCCTATGACCCATGAGAGTTCCCCTAGGAGAGTTTTTCATTTTTCCTACTGTCAGAGGGCGGGTCATTTGGTTGGGTTTTGTTTTCGTCGCATCAAGGATGAATGACGCTCTCAGGCGATGAGGTTCCAGAACATGCACTACCCATCTTTAGGTATGCATGAGTTTGAGTTTTACTCTCGTCCTGTTTTCAAGGCTCCTCGCACTTCTCAGAGAGGTTTTGCTCCTCGAGGTGTTCACCATGTTCCATATGTAGGTAGACCTCGCACTTTGCATCATTCTGATTATCATGTGCATAGACAGACTACTTTTACTGTGCCTACTACTCATATCACTCAGTGTTGGATGCCTTGTCATATATTCACTCACCCCAGCACTGAGCGATCGAGATTTTCTTATCATGTGTAGGCGCCAGACCGAGGCTTGGAGGGCACGTGGATCATGGACTCCGGTTATTCGTGCCATATGACCGGAGATGCAGCATGGTTCTCCAGCCTCACCACAACCAAGCAAAGGGAACATATCACCTTCGGCAACAATCGAAGGAGTAGAGTGAAAGGTAAAGGTGTGGTAAGAATTAACTCGAATTTCACTCTCAAAGATGTTGCTTTGGTTGAAAACCTGGGATACAATTTGCTTTCTGTATTTCAGTTGCTTGATGAGGGCTTCGAAGTGCGATTCCATCGCGATACTTCGCAAGTACTCAATTCTGATGGTGTTGTTGTTTGCAATATCTTTAGAGTTGGGAGAGTTTTTGGAGCTGATTTTTCTGAATCATCTGGTTCTTCTCATTGTCTTGTTGCACATTCTACTTCTGAACTTTGGAAGTGGCATAGGAGACTTGGGCATGTGAGCTTTGATTTGCTCGCTCGTCTGAGTGCCCTAGGTCTGATTCGAGGATTGCCCAAGCTCAAGTTTGACAAGAATTTAGTTTGCGCTCCTTGTCGACATGGAAAAATGATTGCCGCTTCGCATTCGCCAGTCACCACAGTGATGACTGAACAACTCTGAGAACTTCTCCACATGGACACTGTAGGTCCTTCTCGGGTTAGTTCTTTAGGCGGCAAGTGGTATGTGTTAGTCATTGTCGACGATTTCTCTCGCTACTCTTGGGTCTTCTTTCTTGCCAGCAAGGATGAAGTGTTTTCATACTTTCGAAGCTTGGCTTTGAGACTTTTCACTGAACTCCCTGGTGCATTGAAATTCATTCGGAGTGATAATGACACTGAATTCAAAAACAGTCTCTTTGTTGACTTTTGTATGGAGCATGGCATAGAACATCAATTCTCTGCTCCGCGGGTTCCTCAATAGAACGGTGTTATTGAGAGAAAGAACCGCACTTTGGTTGAGATGGCTAGGACGATACTCGATGAGCACATGACTCCTAGAAAATTCTGGGTTGAGGCCATGTATACTACATGTTATATCTCAAACCGAATTTTCTTGCGCTCAATTTTGAACTTGACATCTTATGACTACGTTTTGGGAGACAACCCAAGGTTACTCATCTTCGAGTTTTTGGTTGTCGTTGCTTTATCCTAAAACGTGGTAGTTTGGACAAATTTGAGTCGCGTTCCTCTGACGGGATCTTTTTGGGTTACACTACACATGGTCATTCTTATCGTGTTTATAATTTAGAGACTAACACTGTCATCGAGTCATGTGATGTGACTTTTGATGAATCAACCCCCTATATTAGTTCTACTCTTGAATAGGCAAATGAACACGACATGGAACAGACTATCTTCGAAGAAGAAGATCCCGGAGATTTCGAGGATGAACCCCTACTACCCTCGACATCAACCCCCGAAGCTGATCCCGCTTCGACCACTTTGGCACAAGGTCCCGAAGCAACTACCTCAACATCAGTCATCTTGGACCATTCCAACCCACAAGTTCAGGGGGAGACTGCATCTCGCCGCGAGGATCCTCACCATGTTCAAAGGATGCATCCTCCCGAGCAGATCATTGGTGAGCTTGATCAAAGGGTAACACGTTCTCATGCTCATTTCATTGATTCCGCTTTTGTTGCTTCTTTCGAGCCCTTAGATATTAGTCATGCACCTTCTGATTCTAGTTGGATCAATGCCATGCATGAGGAACTTGAAAATTTTGAGAGAAACCAAGTCTGGACTTTAGTTGATCCTCCACCAAATGTTCATTTCATTGGAACAAAATGGATTTTCAAAAACAAACAAGGGGAGGATGGGACTGTAGTTAGAAACAAGGCTAGACTTGTAGCTCAGGGTTATTCTCAATTAGAAGAGATTGATTTTACTGAAACTTTTGCACCTATTGCTCGTCTTGAGGCCATTAGGATTTTACTTGCATTTGCGACATCCCGTGGTTTCAAACTCTATCAAATGGATGTCAAAAGTGCTTTTCTTAATGGCTTCATAGGCGAAGATGTTTATGTAAAACAACCCCCTGGTTTTGAAAACCCCAAATACCCACATAAAGTCCTTAAACTTCATAAGGCTCTTTATGGACTCAAGCAGGCCCCTCGAGCTTGGTATGATAGACTTAAGTGTTTTCTGCTTGAGCGGGGATATTTGATGGGATCTGATGATAAAACCCTGTTCACTCTCAAGCATGACAAAGATTTCCTCCTAGTCCAGATTTATGTGGATGATATCATCTTTGGTGGCTCTTCTCATGCTTTGGTTGCCGAGTTTGCAGATGTCATGAACAGAGAGTTCGAGATGTCCATGATGGGCGAACTCACCTTTTTCCTTGGTTTGCAAATCAAGCAAAGCAAATAAGGTACTTTCGTCCATCAGACGAAGTACACCAAGGACCTGCTCAAGAAATTCGACATGGCTGATGCGAAGCCACTCGCCACTCCAATGGCTACATCTGTAGCATTGGATCCGGACGAAGATGGTGAAGCCGTAGATCAGAAGGAGTTTCGAAGAATGATCGACTCCCTCCTCTACTTGACTGCTACGAGGCCAGCCAAGCGGTAAAGCACATTCTCAGGTATCTCAAACATACCCTCGAATTCGACATTTGGTATTCAACGTCTTCCTCTTTGTGTCTTCGAGGTTATTCCGATGCGGATTTTGCTGGGTGTAGGATTAATAGGAAAAGTACCTCTGGTACTTGTCATTTTCTCGGTACTTCTCTGGTTTGCTGGTCTTCCCACAAACAGTCTAGTGTTGCAAAATTGACGGCTGAGGCCGAATATATTGCTGCAGCTAGCTGTTGCTCTCAGATTTTGTGGATGGTTTCCACTTTGCGGGATTTTGGGTTAGATTATAAGAGTGTTCCACTTTTCTGTGATAACACTAGTGCTATTTGTATTGCAAACAACCCGGTTCAGCATTCCAGAACCAAACACATTGATGTGCGATATCATTTTCTCAGAGATCATAATGAGAAGGGTGATATTGAACTTCAATATGTTGATACCCAACACCAGCTAGCCGATATTTTCACAAAACCCCTCGATGCTTCTCGTTTTGCCTACTTGCGTGGGGAACTTGGTGTTTGTCACCCTTACGGCATTTTGTGAGGGTGATCAGATTTTGACTGTCTTGCATATGCTCATTGTGTGTGAAATTGCATTTACATCTCTTGCACCTATATGTCTGATTTTAATTCATGTAATCATGACAGCTCAGCTCTATTTAATATGTCTGAAACATTTTGTGCATGATTTTTCTTTCTAAAATCAAATCATGCTCACTGCTTAGTCTTGAATCTAGCATTATTAGGCACGACTGCTTTAGCTATCTTTTATTTGCTTGATAACAAGACTCCTTTTTCTTTGGATGCTAAACATTGCAACTTGAAAAATTGTTCTACTTACTCATGGATATTCATCAAACGCTAAACAAAATTTTCACTTAATTCAAATCCAAAACTCCATGATTTGCATGCTACAAGTGAAAAGATCCAGGTGGGTTTGTTTGTCGCACTACTCTATTCTAGACTGCTTACCATTGCACATTGGTCTGAACTGGGATAGTGTAGTGTATGCCAAAATCACTGCCTTATGCTTCTGATGGATTTGATGCCTAGGCTAGGCCTGATTGGAAAGTATAAGGTGGACAAACAAATAACCCCTGGCATTATGAAAAGAACAACAAAAATTCATTGTTTATCAAGTTTGCGTTCAATGATCCACTTGAACTGGACTTGTCTGTCTAGAGTAGAAATTGACTAGATACCTTGATTGAGTGATGATGCTTTTATTTCAAAATGATAAAATCACATGCTGTCATCATGTTTTTAGAGAATGTTAAATTGAGCTGAGCACATGATAATTGGTATTAATATTGGCATATTTGTTGCTTTATGTGTCCTTGCAATTCTGCCCATTTCGAAGCTATGCATCTTTTACATGCTCCTTGATGCTTGCATTGCCAAAAGGGGAGAAATTTTTGAGTTCTCTGCAGCAAGGGGGTAAAATAACTCAGGGGGAGTTTTTATCTTGCAAAGGGGAGATTTGCCGAAGGGGCTTTTACTCTTTTGAAAAGGAGAGGAAAATTCTTTTGTCAAGTGACATAATTTGACTCGTTTCTGAGTTTTTATGGTCACTTGTGTGCTGAAATTTTTCAAATTTTCTTGAACTTGAATTTGGTTGTCAATGCAGTCATCAAGGGGAGATTGAGAAACCAAGGGTTGGTTTCAGAGTCTGTGATGAGTGATTGACAAATTTTACACTTTGAGCAGCCATTGTAGAACTCCTGTGCTAGCCGCCACACTCTCTGTATTCATCCTGTGAGTTCATTTTGTGTTCCCTGTTCATGCAATGAAGTTTTGATTCTGTTCTTCTTTCACTGCTTGAACTTGTACTGTGTGTTGCACTGCATGCTTTGATTTCTCTATGCACCATCTTCTTGTGAGTTTTCTAGAGAGGTGTGTGAGAAGCCTGATCGAGTGAAGTGTGTGTTTTTCAGTGTATGCTCGCTCTGTGTAAACTGGAGGCTAGACCTCTCTGATTACTAGCGAAGCACTATTCTTGGCTTAGATCGAAGCGTGTTTTTCTTCCCTTGTCGAAGTCCTCGGCGAAGTCTGTTCGGTGTGCATTTAGACCTTCGAAGTACGAAGCCCAGCACTAGTTGTTGTCGCTGAGTATTTGGTCGAAGTCCGCAGAGGGAAGTCTGCTTTTGCGAAGGGTGAAGTGTGAAGCCTGCTTGAAGGCACCCTATGTGCGGAGCCTGCACTGACTTAGCAGAGCTGAATTCTCGGGAATGTGGGTGGAGCGAAGTCTTCTTGGCTTCAAACTTTTGCTCCTTGCGAAGCCTGATTTCGGAGCTGTGAAATACCTCTGAACCAGAACTTCGAAGGGTGTGTTCGAAACCTGTTCCGCAGTAGACAGAAGTAAAACAGAAGGCTATTTTTTAGTCTAAAGTTTTAAAAGCTCCCATTCACCCCCATCTGGTCGCCGTTTTCGGTCCAACAACCTTGCAGCTACCGGCTCTGCTGTTAGCGCGGCACTCGTTCGGGAGGTGGACTTCGAAGGGAAGAAGGTGCAAAATCTAGTATATTTTGTTTTAGAGGCTTTGTCGAGAGCTAAGACAAGATACTCAGAGCTTGAAAAGTTCGCTTATGTGCTAGTAATGGCCTCGAGGAAGCTGCAGCATCATTTTCTAGCATATATTGTAATCGTGCCAACTTCCTACCCCCTCGGAGATATGCTCCACAACAAGGATTCCACCGGAAGAATAGGGAAGTAGGCTGTCGATCTTTCCCCCTTCGCCATTTCATTCGCTGCACGAACAACCATTAATTCACAGGTGGTTGCTGACTTTGTAGCGGAGTGGACCCCGTCTGCCTAATGGGATCCGGAGGAACCAAGCGAAGGGGTCTGGACCATTTACTCTGACGACGCATTTCAGGCTTCTGGGGTTGGTGCCGGAGTCGTTATAATCTCACCTTCGGGCCAAAAGGCAATGTACTCTATAAGGCTCAACTTTAAAGCCACTAACAATGTAGCTGAGTACGAAGGAGTACTGCTTGGACTTCGCAAAGCACGTGCACTTGGCGCCGCTCGAGTCATCATCAAGACAGATTCTCAAATTGTTGCGGGCCATGTAGATAAAAGTTTCCAAGCTCGGCACCCTCACCTTGCAGCATACCTAGTCGAGATTCGCAAGTTTGGCGTGGGTTTTAAAGGAATTTCTGTTCGAAGCATCCCGAGGGCTGACAACCAGCAGGCCGATGTCTTAGCCAAGGTTGCGGCAAAAGTACTAACAAAGCCATTCTGCCAGAAGGTCCGGAGCTATCAAGACTGCAGTCCAGAGTCTGGCGCTATCACATTATCAATGGCATTCTGTATAAATCTGGAGTGTGTTTGCCCCTCTTGCGATGCATCACCCAGTCTGAAGGCCAGTAGATACTCGAAGACATCCGTGAAGGCTTGTGTGGGAGCCACCTAGCACCTCGAGCCCTTGTAGGCAAAATACTTCGCCAGGGTCTATATTGGCCCACTATTATGGCCGATGCTGAGGCCTTGGTGCACACCTGCCAAGGGTGCCAGTGGATGGGATGTAGGAACCATCACCCTCCAACGCCTCTGCAGGTCATTGCCCCGATGTGGCCATTGGCCCGATGGGGGATGGATCTAGTTGGCCCCTTCCCGAAGGCAAAGGGAAGCCTCAAGTTTACAGTAGTGGAAATTGAGTACTTCTCAAAATGGGTCGAAGTCGAGCCCCTAACGTCCATCGCTTCAAATAATGTACAGAAATTTTTCTGGCAGAATATCATATGTAGGTTCGGAGTGCCTAGGCAGCTAACAATTGACAATGTCACCAAGTTTGATGCCGAGCCCTTCAGAGAGTTCTGTGAAAGCCTTGGCATCGAAATGTGCTTCGCAGCTATTCGGCATCTCCAATCCAACAGATCAGTTGAGCGTGCCAATGGAAACATTCTCTTTGGCCTAAACCGTCGCATAGTAGGATTGGCTAAGGGGCTATGGACCGAAGAGTTTCCAAAAATCTTGTGGTCCATCTAGACCACCCAAGTGAGGTCTAGAGGCTTCACACCATTTCGGCTGTTGTTCGGAGATGAAGCCATGACGCCAACGGAGCTAAAAGGCGGCTCCTTGCGCTCCATGGAGCAACAAGATGAAGATGAAAGACATGCCTCGCTCGATTTGTCAGAAGAAACAAGGCTTCGAGCTGTCACCAATCTGACGAAGTATCAACATCAAACGAAGGCTTAGTACGACTCGAAGGTACAGTTAAAAGAACTAAGCCCGAGGCACCTAGTGCTTCGAAGCATGGTCACCCTGGGGAAGTTTGGAAATAAATGGGAAGGCCCATATATTATACTCCATTCGGGACGCCTAGGCTCGTTCAAATTAGCTACTTTAGAAGGGGAAGAGTTAAAACATGCCTAACATGCAGAGCACCTTAAACGCTACTTTGCCTAAGGCTTCGTTGTAATACATTGTAACACCCCTTCGAAATGATAAAGAATATGGTTCGAATTATGCATGTCCCTTAAACAAATCCCTACCCTGGTGGACGCACTAGGGAACAGAAGTGTTTTGTGAGGTAAAGCATTATTCATAAGTAACCAATACTAACGGATTCTGAGCCACCAGCTCAAAGTGCCCGTAAAAGAGTTCGAAGTGACCAAACTAATGGATTCCGAGCCACCGGCTTGAAGCGTCCGTAAAAGAGTCCGATGTGACCAAACTAATAGATTCTGAGCCACTGGCTCGAAGCGTCCATAAAAGAGTCCGAAGTGACCATACTAACGGATTTCGAGCCTGTGGCACCCCGATTTATCGAAATCGGAACATTATTGAATTTCATAAGAAAAACAATAATACAAGAGGTTCATCATGCGATAATCATACATACGACAAGTATTCATGGTACGCAGACCATATTTATTACATCAGAGTTTAATAAAAACAATAATAAAAGTAGAATTGCATGACGAACGCCTTCTTCAAGATCGTTTTCTTGACTGGGTCGCTACTCCAGACCATCCTCCTCGTAGTAGGCATCCTCTGAATGGTGTGTCCAACGGGTATGAGTACAAAAAGTACTCAACAAGCCACCGCGAATGCAAGTAATAATGCAAGATAATAACAAAGGAAGGATAATGGCTAAAAGTGTGGAAAAGTACATTTTTAGTTATTGCATTTAGTGTAGTCAAATTTTATCATACGGAATAAGAAACATGAATATTAATAACATCATCTAACTCGAGGAGTATGTTTTACCTCCTCGCATCACAGTCCTTACATGTCAAACCATCATGCGCATACATATCAAAAGTAATCTAACTGTGGAATGTCACGCAACCCACCCTTGACCATGGGCTTGGCTTTTCGAAAAGATTAATGACTCTGATCAGAGTTGTGATACTGTACCCACAAGGCACACACTCATCCCAAACACCAAAGTGTAACGAGATGACCCATACCACGGGAACTCGTGCCAAAACCTCAGCATGAAATGCTCCAAGCGATAACCACCCGCTCTAGGTTTCGCCGGCGCGCCGGGCCGCATCCCGGCTAACGTCGCACCCCCTTTTGCGCCACGTCGGTACAAGCCACCCACAGGTGCTGCTTGACCCATCTCCAAATGGTGGCCTCGGTTTGGAACACTCCATACCTTAGTTAGGACTTACCCATTAGACTTGTGGTTAGTACAGAAGTGTATTGCAATGGATCCCGCAGACCGGTCCTTATAGTGCCCCGGGTGCTACCGACCAATGCCCTAGCTTGCACCTGGAACCCACCATGCATTCACTCACAACCACAACTCCAACACCGACAGGATTCCAAAGATGAGAATAATGGGGATCATATAGTAGAACCAATCGCTACGACTCATTTTTAACCCTATAGCAATCGTGTCAATACATTGGACACTAGCTAATAATACTAATCATATGGTGACAAGGATTTTAGGCTAGAGAGCATGGCTTGGGTCGCACATCAAGGTCGGGGGATCCTAATAAATATATTGTAAGGGTTTCATTTGACTAATGCATGTACATCCTATGTGTTTTAGCGATAGTTTAGTAAAACATGGGTTCAACATGCTCAAAAGATTGGTTTGATGACTTGCCTTGTTCAGCGAAAGGAGAGGGAGGAACTTCGAGAAAGTACTCCGGCTCCTCGGCGACGTCGTAGTCTTCTCGATATAAATAAAGTAAAATAAATACAACATTCAATTTAAACAATACAAAATCACTCAACAAGCACATAGGTTTAAATTGGTTTAATTTAAGGAAAACCTAGTTGTTAAGTTTCTGAAATTTATTTTATAAATAATTTTAAAAGGAATTATAATGAAATGTTGTCCTTTGTAAAAAGGGGTTTTAAATGTGAGTAATCTCATTTTAAGTTTATTTAATTAATTTAAGATGAAAGGTTCAGAGAAAACTTAGTGGTTTTATTTTTCCTAACAGGGAATGAATAAATATAAATTTTGTTGTAATTTAAATAATCAAATTTGCATTTTACCCTAAGGGTATTTGAATACTTTATTAAATAAGAATGAAATAATCAATGTAAACATATTGTTTTTATTGTATTAACATGTAGAGGATAATATTACAAATTTTCTGAAATTAAAATGGTAATTTGTGAAGTTAAACTGCGCTAGATATGAATTTTTGAAGTTTAAAAGAATTTTTGGAATTTAAATTAAACTCAAATAGCCTCGGGTCCACGGTGAGCCAGGCCCACAGTGAACCCGCGCACTGTGCGCGTGGTCTGGCCCAATCTGGACCGTTGGATCCAGATCCAATGCGCGAGGGCGAGGCGGGGGAGTTAAAGTGGCGTGGACGGCTGGGATTAAAACATCGAATCGGTACGCATCGTGCGGTCCAGATGCGATGCGGGATTTAAAATCTAGCGAACGGCTCGGATTTAAACGTACCCCTTCGCTGAGATCTAACGGATCTGATTAAACTGCACGAGGGACTTAATCATCACCGTTGGATCCAGATCGCATGGTCGCGATTGAATCTGACATGGCATGGGTACTCGACCCGTGCCGGTCGTCTTCTCCGGCGACGGCGAGCGGGCTAGAGGCCACGGCGAGCGACGACGGTCGAGTCTAAGGCCTAAAACGGAAAGAGGACATTACGGGGATCACGAGGGTACCCTTGCGGTGGCGAACGGTCGACGGGGCATGGACGGCGACGAGAGGAGGCGGCGAAGTGGTTCGGGACCTTGTCGGCGACGGCGATCCGGCGGGGTTCGTCGACGGCGGAGGGGTGGCTGAGGTCGGTGAGGTCTTGGCGGTCACGGAGGTGCGGTCGGCGTGGACGGAGAGGGACTCTGGCGACGGCGAGCGGTGGCTGGAGTGCGGGCGACGGTGGTGCGCTAAAAACTGAATTGCGAGCGTTATGTTTGTTCTCGAAGTGAATTAACGTGGGGGTCGAGCGCGGCGGTGGTCGGGGGTTTAAATAGGGGTACCGGCGGGGGCAGGGAGGGTGCAATCGGGGGAGGTCGTGAGTAAATGCCGGCGAGCGGTTTCACTGCATGCGGGCGACAACGGGATGATTACGCGTGAAATTAAGAGGGGGAACGGTCGACGCGATACAGGGGATTCAATGCCGGCGATAAATGGAGGGGAGGGGGCCAGCGACGAGTGAATCGCGGAGGCTTTGATTCGGCCGGCGAGGTTTGGGGGTGATGGCGCGAGGTGGACGATGGTCCTGACAGGCAGGGGCCACAGGCCAGCGGGTGCGAGCGAACGGGTGGCGGCTGACGGGTGGGGTCAGGCTCGGCCGCGAGAGGGAATCGGTCGGCGTCGATAGGTGGGGCCGGGTACGCGCGCAGAGAGGGGGTCACTGATGGGCGGGGTCCACTGGTCAGACGGGGCGCATGGAGAGGAGTGGGCTGGGCCGGCCAGGTGAGAGAGAAAGGGAGGGGGAGGGCCCGTTACTGTTTCAATACCTTTCTGAATAAAAATAATTACAGAAAATAGACTAAAATATTTGGGCTACTTCCAAGGTTGATAAAAATTTGTAAAAATTCTCAAAAATATATCTTGGCCTTGGGATCATATACAAAATTTTCTAGCCCTTGGTTTGGTCATCTCATCTAGGTTCTAGTTCAAAAAGGGTAAGGAGGGCATTAAAGGTATTTCCAAAATACTTAATTCCAGGAAAATACATTAAATCATATTTTTATTTCTTTGAAAATTTGGGGTGTTACAGAGCCGTCGGCTCGAAGCGTCCGTAAAAGGGTCTGAGGTGACCATACTAACGTATTCCGAGCCACTGGCTCGAAGCATTCGTAAAAGAGTCTAGAGTGACCAAACTAATGGATTCCGAGCCACCGGCTCAAAGCGTCCGTAAAAGAGTCGAGACTGACCAAACTAATAGACTCTGAGCCACCGACTCAAAGCGTCCATACAAGAGTCCAAGGCGACCAAACTAACGGACTTCGAGCCACTGGCTCGAAGAGTACGCACAAGAGTCTAAGGTGACCAAACTATCGGATTCCGAGCCACCGGTTCTAAACATCCATTTTTACTAGAAACGAAGACCTACTTCATGATCATCGGGTATGCAATCTACAAAGCATACTTCTAAATGTACCAAGCATTGAGCGCGACCGACTTTTTCATAGATAAATAGCCATTTTCCCACAAAGGGGGGCGAGGGGTAAAGGAACAATCGAATATGTTCTTACAAATTGCATTACATGATCGATGTCATAGTATAAATTACAATAGCTCGGGCACTATGAAAATTTGGTGTCCAAACCAAGGTAAAATTGGAGGACTGTTCGGTTTCGAAGGTTAGGTTGTCTCCCTCCGGGGTTCGAAGCCCCTGGCTTGGCTCTTTTCCTCTTATCTCCTCTGGTAGATTTGGTTCGGGGCCGCTTTCCCTTCTACGAAGCCCTCCAATCTTTCTGCTCTTATTGGAGTTCGACCCAGCTCTAAAGTCTTTCAGAGTTAGGCTTCGCTAAGGCCGACCCCTCGCTCTCCATCAGACATCTCTACATTGGACCAGTTCACGTGCTCCGATGGCGAAGAGGATAGTTCCACAGCTTCTTCCATTTCTTCCTCTTTAATAAAAGAAATTACTTTGTTAAACACGTCGGGAGAAATTTTCCCGTGATCTCCACGAGGAATATAAAACTGAGGGCGTCTATCAGGCCTTAGGGCATCGAAAATAGCCCACTAATGGTGGAGCCCTTCGTTAGCTTCTGGCACCTCGAGGTCACTAATCGGAGTACAAGGCAAACCCTGAATTCAAAACACCCCGACAAGAAGTCTTTTTCATTAATAAGAAATGAGAGCTACATAAGACTTTTGCATACAGGGTCCTAAAAGAAGCTAGACCTTTGAGTTTGAAGGACGAAGGCTTGGCGAAGCCGTCGACGAAGCCTGCGTCCACGCCAGCCTCTAGCGATGGGCTTTGTTGATCCAGGCTTTGGCTGCTTCTCGGCCCTCGGTCTTCCAGGCCGCCTGGAAGGCTTCCCAAGCCGTCATAGCTCTGGATGAAGGGGACAGCAGGTGCCCCCTGAAGATGACAAGCACCACTAATTGGTTCGGTGAAACGGAGGCCCCCAACATCTTTGAATTCATGGAGGACCCTGAGTGCAGCCACTCGTCCAGAGATTTCTCCGTACCTGGGCGTGCTAGTCCCCGTCGTCTTCGCGGCCACCTGGATCAACTTCAGTCGACAGGCTAGGGGCTCATTCGCCACAGCAAAGGATGTAGGGCAAGACGTGTTGAAGTCCTCCAGGACGCCAGTCACGCCCCGATTAAAGAAATCAGGACTTTTATTGAAATTCCATAGAAAATCAATAAAACAAGACGTTCATCATGCGACCACGTATAAAACGAGCAATCATTCACGGTTCGTAGACCGCATTAGTACAAAAGTGAATAAAGGTGAAGAGAAACTAATAAAATAAAGGGTCCTAGATGAACGCCTCCTTCCAGTCTCGCCTTGACTGGGTCGCTACTCCAGACCTTCATCCTCCTCGTAGTAGATGGGCTCTGGTGGTGTAAGTCAATGGCGGTGAGTACAAACGTACTCAACAAGCCACCGAATGCAAATATAATGCAAGATAATAACAAGGGAGATAGTGGCTAATTTTGCGGAAGAGCATAATTTGTAAAGCAATTGAATGTGATCAATTTATTAGTACTGAAATGTAACCATGCGTATGCATCATCATCTTCTAACTCGAGGGGTACAGTCAGCCCCACCTCGCTCAACAGTCCTTACATGCCATGAATAACTCAACCATTCACACAATAGTAAACTAACTGCGAGTAGTCACACAACCCGCCCTTGACCGTGGGCTCGGCTTTTCGAAAAGATTAAATTACTCTGATCAGAGATGTACCACTGTACCCACAAGGCACGCACTCACCACTTACACCAAAGTGTAACGAGATGACCCATTCCACGGGAACTCGTGCCAAAACCTTCCATATGGTCCTCCTCGATCCGACAGCACCCTCTTATGGGTTTTGTATCGTGTCTCGACGCGTCGAGCCTCACCATACCCCCCCTTGAGCCACGTCGGTACAAGTCACCTGCAGGTTGCCCCTTGCCCCCTCCACTATGGTGCATCGAGTCGGATTGTTCCATACTTTCAGTTAGGACTTACCCATTAGACTTGTGGTTGGTACGGAAGTGCTTTGCAACAGATCCCGCAGACTGGTCCTTATAGTGCCCCGGGTGCGACCAACCAGTTTCCGAGCTTGCACCCGGAACCCACCATACTTATAACTTAGCCAACTCCAACAGAGTCCAGAGACGAGAATAACGGGGAAATTTCATATAGTAGAATCCATCTATCTACGACTCATTCTTTTTATCCTATAACAGTTGTGCCGGTACATTGGGCACTAGCTAATACTTTTATAGTAGAGTGACAAGGAGTTAAGGCTCAATAAGCATGGCTGGGGTTTGCACACAAGGACGGGGATCTAATAAATATAAGTGTAGGGCTTGATGTTGAACTAATGCAATATTATCCTATGAGTTATAGCTATAATTTATTAAAACATGGGCTCAAAGATGATCAACTATTTCCACAGGAGGGTCGATGACTTGCCTTGCTCAGCAAATGGGGAAGGTGGAACCTCTGGGTAAAATTCCGGCTCCTCGACGAACTCGTAGTCTTCTCGATACGAAAAAAGTAAACAATACATTCAATAAAGCATCACAAAACATAAGCATACAAGTTTTTTTGATTTAAATATGTGAATTGAGCTTTATTGTACTGAAGTTATATTAATAATATCAAAGGTTAAAGTTTTGGGGTTTTTCCTAATTCATTTCATGAATTATTAATTTATCCCTAAGGGGTTTTTATTTATTTAATTCATAAGATTATTTTATGCTAAAGTAACATATTGTTTTTATGGCATTAATATGTAGAGAATAAAATTCTGAATTTAACAAAATTTGAATGGTGAAATTTGGAGTTATGAATTTTCAAAGTTTAAACCAATTTTTGGAATTTTATTTAAATTGGAAAATGGCTCTGGTCCACGGTGAGCCAAGCCCACAGTGGACTGGGCCACTGTACGCGTGGACCGGATCAACCAGATCCGTTGGATCCAGATCCAGCGATCAGGCGCGAGGCGGGTGGCTTAAGTGACAACGGAGGACCAGGATTAAAACGCACCGAACGGGTACGCGTGGACGCGTGAGATTGAGTCAAACTTTTAAATACCGATCGATGGCCAGGGTTAACCGATACCGGTTTTACCGGATCCGAGGGCTCTAATTAGATCCCCTCAGGATCTAATCTTGGCTGTTCGCTCGGGATCGTGTGGCTCAGATGGATTCCGCCACGACACGTGGTGATGAGGGTATTTTACCCTTCGTCTCCAGCGACGGCGGCCTCGGGTGCGGCGGCGATGGCGGCGGCGAGGGCCTAGGGGCCTAGCTTTCAGCGAAAATGGAGAAAGGGGAAGATGGCGGTCACGACGGTACCTCTGATGGCGACGGAGGGCGACGGATGGTGACCGGCGGCGAGGGGTAGACGAAGGGGGTTCTCGGGAGCTCGACGGCGACGACGATCCGGCGGGTTCCACGGCCAATAGAGGGGTGGCCGAGGACGGGCGGTCGTCGACGATCCCGACGGTGGCGGTGGCTAGGGCAGGAAGGACGGAGTCGACGGCGAGTGGTGGCCGGAGTTGAAATAGAGGGGAAAACCAGAAAGTGAAGGGGGAGCGCTCTGGTTCACTCGAGCTTGGCTGCGGTGGTGTGGGCAGAGGGCGGCGACGGGGAGGGGTATTTATAGGGGCTTGCCGGCGTAAGGAGGGAAGGAAACCGAGGGTTTCCAAGAACTCCGGCGAGGGTTTCCATTCCCTCGGCCAAGCTTCCTAAAGCGCGAAACCGCGTCGCCTATAGATGGAAAGGGATCGCGATGATCCAAGGAAGGGAGTCCGGAGACGATCGGGCGAGATCGGGTGGCCGACGGCGAGAAACCAGAAGGGGATCGCCGGGAAAAGGAAGGGGGGATCCCCTTCCAACGAAGAAGACGAAGCTGACAGGTGGCCCCCACCTGTCAGTGGCCGAGCGTGAAGCCAACGGCGCCGACAGGCGGGCCACGGATGTCAGGGAGCGAGGACGAGAGGGGAGGGGCTGACCAGTGGGACCCAGGCGGGCGCGAACGGGAGAGGAGAGAAGGGGAGTGCGCCGACAGGCGGACCCCACCTGTCGGTGACACGCGTTTGGACTGGGCCGGGCTCGAGGTACTTTGAGGGTTGAGGCCCATTAAGATTTAAAATGGTTTTCTGATTTAAAATAAATCCAGTAATTCATTTACTTGATTAAGGGTTGAATCACTGTTGATAAAAATTTGTAAAAATTCCTGAAATTATGTTTTGGCCTCTAGTTTATCCCATAAATTTTTCAAGTCCAAATTTTGAATATTCCTCCCTGTTTGGCTTTAATAGGGCTCTTTTAGGAGTTTTCTTTAATAATAAAATCAAGAAATTCCATTAATACTATTTTTCTTTTATTTTATTTCCTTTTATTTCTTGGGGTGTTACAATCCTATCCCCCTTACAGAGAATCTCATCCTCGAGATTCGGATCATTCCTCGAATAGCTCACGATGTTGTGCCTTGAGTTCATCTTCTTTTTCCCATGTAGCTTCCTCTACGGGATGATTGCTCCACTGAACTTTACAGAAGCGGATGACGCGACTTCTGGTGGTCCTTTCTTTGACTTCCAATATCTTGACTGGCTTTTCCACGTAGGTCAAATCTTCTTGGACATCCAACTGTTGCAGGTCCACTTGCTCTGTCGGGACGCGAAGACACTTCTTTAGTTGGGACACATGAAA
Organism: Zizania palustris; assembly: GCA_019279435.1. Lineage (NCBI taxonomy): Eukaryota > Viridiplantae > Streptophyta > Magnoliopsida > Poales > Poaceae > Zizania > Zizania palustris. The sequence goes on from JAAALK010000081.1 coordinate 52,393,655, forward strand.
CACATCATGCACTCCGGTCAGTGAGGGTGGCAGTTCCGACTGATAAGCAACTTCGCCTTGGCATCGAATAATGGGAAACGGTCCAACATATCGAGGGGCCAACTTTCCTCTCATGTTAAACCGTTGAGTGCCACGGAGGGGTGTGACACAGAGGTAGACATGGTCTCCCTCTTCAAAGGCTAAATCTCGACGACGATTGTCTGCATAGCTTTTTTGGGGAGATTGGGCTGTCTTGAGCCGGTCTCTGATGATCCGTACCTTCTCTTCAGCTTCCCAAAGGATGTCTATTCCAAACACTTGGGATTCACCGGTTTGATCCCAGAGTAGAGGCGTCCTACACTTACGTCCATATAGGGCTTCGAACGGGGACATCTAGAAGGTGGCTTGATAACTGTTGTTGTACGAAAACTCGGCGTACGGTAAACTCTTGTCCCAAGTTGTTCCAAAATCCAAGACGCATGCCCGTAGCATATCCTCTAATATCTGATTCACTCTTTCCGTTTGTCCATCTGTCTGAGGGTGGTAAGCAGTACTGAAGTTCAATCTTGTTCCCATATCTTCTTGAAGGTTCTTCCAAAAACGAGAGGTAAACTGACTTCCTCTGTTAGATACTATCTTCTTAGGCACTCCATGAAGACACACAATGCGGGCCATATACAATTCTACGAGCTTAGGGCCACTGAAGGTCGTCTTGACGGCTATGAAATGTGCTACTTTCGTTAGTCGGTCAATGATCACCCAAATCAAATCATATCCAAGCTGGGTCTTGGGGAGTCCGGTGATGAAGTCCATTCCGATTTCTTCCCAATTCCATTCAGGCACTTTAAGTGGCTGTGACAGTCCTGCAGGTCTCTGATGTTCTGCCTTTACTCTCCTACAAGTGTCACATTCTGCGACGAACTGAGCAATCTCTTTCTTCATGCTAACCCACCAATAACGTTCCTTCAGGTCCTGGTACATCTTGGTACTTCCGGGATGGATGGAGTATAAAGTATCATGGGCTTCCCTTAGGATAAGAGTCTTTATCTCTGGTTTATCTGGCACACATATCCGGGCTCCAAACCATACGGTGCCATTCTCGTCTTCTGAAAATCCGGGGGCTTTACCTTGTCTCATGTTCTTCTTAATGGCAGCTATATCCGGGTCTTCCATCTGAGCCTCATGGATCTACTCAAATAGAACTGGCTGGGTCTCCAAAGTGGCTAGATACGCTCCTGTTGTTAACCCAAGGTTTAGCTTTTCCATCTCCTTATAAAGTGAGGGCGCGTGATCCTGAATCATGATGGTGGTACAATATCCCTTACGACTTAATGCATCCGCTACCACATTGGCTTTTCTGGGGTGGTAGTGAATACCTAAGTCGTAGTCCTTTATTAATTCCAACCATCGTATTTGCCTCAGATTGAGGTCTGGCTGTGTGAAGATATACTTCAAGCTCTTGTGATCCGTAAAGATTTCGCAGCGATTTCCGACCAAATAATGCCTCCATATCTTCAGGGCGTGCACAACAGCGGCCAATTCTAAGTCATGGGTCGGGTAATTTAGCTCATGAGGTCTCAACTGGCGAGAGGCGTATGAAATAACCTTTCCGTCTTGCATGAGAACACATCCCAATCCTTGGCGAGATGCGTCGCAATAAATATGGAAGTCCTTCCAGATATCTGGTAGGGTCAATATGGGTGCTGACACCAGCCAAGTCTTGAGGATGCGGAAACTTTCCTCGCATTCAGGAGTCCATTCAAACTTCTCTCCTTTCTGTAATAACTTGGTCATCGGCTTGGCTATCTTGGAAAATTTTTCGATAAACCTTCGATAATACCCAGCTAAACCCAGGAAACTTCGTATCTCCGATACGTTGGTGGGTGGAAACCAATCTGTAACTGCTTCCACGGTGGCAGGATCTACTGCAATGCCTTGTGCAGAGATAATGTGTCCAAGGAACTTTACTTCCACCGTCCAAAACTTGCACTTGCTGTACTTGGCGTATAACTGGTGTTCCCTTAGCTTTCCTAAGGTTAACCGTAGGTGAGTCTCGTGCTCCTTCTGATCCTTGGAATAAATGAGGATGTCGTCTATAAAGACCACGATGAATTTGTCCAAATACTCCATGAACACCTTATTCATCATGTTCATAAAGAAAGCAGGGGCGTTGGTCAATCCAAAGGACATAACGGTACACTCATATAATCCATAACGGGTGGTAAAAGCCGTCTTGGGTATATCCTCTTCTCGAATCCTTAACTGATGATATCCCGACCGCAGGTCGATCTTAGAAAATACCGTAGCTCCTTTTAGCTGGTCAAAAAGATCATCGATCCTGGGTAACGGGTACTTGTTCTTGATGGTTACCTCGTTTAAGGCTCGGTAGTCCACACACATACTCTTAGCCTTGTCTTCTTTCTTCTCAACGAAGATGACGGGGGCACCCCACGGAGATGTGCTAGGTCTGATATAGCCTTTCTTCTCAAGGTCCTCCAACTGCTAACTCATTGGCGTCCATCCGGTATGGTCGCTTGTAAATGGGGGTGGTCCTGGGCACCAAATCAATTCGGAACTCGATGTCCCTCTTGGGTGGCATCCCTGGTAAATCCTCCGGAAATACGTCCGGGTACTCGCAGACTACCGGTATCTCTTCCAAGGTAATCTGATGCAGTCTTGATCTTCCGAACTTCAAGCTTGGCATTTGAAAAGTGACGGCAGTCCCTTCTTCACTGGTCACCGTGACTTGTCTCCGGGCACATCTTATTACTCCTTGGTGTTTATTTAGCCAATCCATCCCGAGAATGAGGTCCAATCCTTGCCATTCTATTAGGATGGGGTCAGCCCAAAATATGGTGCCGTGGATATCTATCCATACCTTTGGGCTATAGGATAGGGCTAGAGTTTGGTTCCCAGGGGTGGCTATTAGCACGGCTCTCGGTAGTTCATTTATGTTTAGGTTGTTCTTTTCCACAAAAGCAGTTGATATGAAGGAGTGCGTAGCTCCAGTGTCAAATAAAACCACTACAAGTGCTGAATGTACCCTGAACTTACCCATGACAATCTCTGGTGCGGCCTGAGCTTCTTCAGCAGTGACGTGGTTGACGCGGGCACGGATGGCGGGGTTCGTCGCGACTCCTTGTGCGTGCTTGGGGTGGGGGCACTGGTGGGAATAATGCCCCTCCTGGCGGCAGTTGAAGCATAACACGGGCTTGCCGTGCTTGTCGCGCAGAATCTCCGCCTTCTTTGCCGGGGCGGGTGGTGCGGCTGGTGCTATGGGAGCAGGGCGAGGCTGTCTGGCTCCGGTGTTGGCGGCGGGTGGCGCCGGACGATACACTAGGCGGGGGTGGTATAGTGGCGTTGGTGGAGGAGGGGTGAAACGAGGCCTCTGAGCCATGCCCTGGTTCTGCCCGAAGGCAATCATTCTCTTCTTTTTCAGGTCGACCTTATTCTGCTGGGTCTCCTGAATGATAGCTTTATTTACCAACTTTTGAAAGTTGGCGTAATCCCCAGAAATGAGCTGAAGGGACAACTCATCCTTCAGTCCCCAAAGGAACTTGGACTGCCTGGCCGTGTCGGTACGGACCTCCTCAGGTGCATACCTGGCCAACCTGTTAAACTCGTGCAGGTACTCAGTGACGGTCCTGCTCCCTTGTTGCAGGTCCCGAAACTCCTGCTGCTTCTGGGCGATGATGCCGTCAGGGACATGAGCTGCACGGAAGGCAGCAGAGAACTCCGCCCAAGTATGGACGTGTCCCTCGGGCAAGGTCTCACGCAGATTGTCCCACCACTCTGCGGTGGGACCCTGGAGCTGGTGGGCGGCAAAAGCCACCCTCTCCTGCTCAGTGCAGGTCAGCAGGTCTAGCTTCTTCGCGATAGTTCTCAACCAATCCTCAGCCTCCATTGGGTTGGTGGTACTCGAGAAGGTGGGTGGGCGGACTCGGAGGAACTCCGAGAGCTGAGAGGCGGGAGCGGGGGCTAGTGTGGTGGGGCGAGGCAGCTCGGGCTGTTGGTGGAGGTGGAAGAACTGAGCCTGCTGCTCTTGCATCTGCTGCTGCTGTTGCTGCATCTGGTTCAATAGGGCAGCGACCAACTGGTTCTGAGGGGCCATCATCTCAGCCAGAGTGGGGTGGTTGGCGACTGGAGCTTGCCTCTGCCCAGTCGCTCCCCACTGTGGCAAGTTGTCGTTTTCCCCTCCGTTCTGAGGGACATCGGAGCCTTGGGTGTTGGTCATCCTGAAGTTTCCAAAGTAGATAGCACTTTCTTAGAGGAAATTATTATTAAGCTTTATTCCCAAAATGCCATTCTTGCGGTTACATTTATTGCCTCTTATTTAATTCTTCACTCATGCCTTATATTTGACATGAATGGCAATACAAACAAGTAAAAGAAAACAATCAATCGTAAAAACTACGTCTACGGTAGCTCGGGGGACGAGTCGACCACGAGCTCGATGGAAACATTTGGGGTGGTGGAACTGGAGGGTCCGGCGGGTGGTGCGCTGCGGGAAATCCTCTTAGGCCTCATGGTGGGGATCCGAAGTGATTTACGCTTGCGGGGCGAAAGGGGTGCGATCTCCTCGATGTCCTTCTTCAGTTCCTTGAGCTGGTGACGAAGTTGGGTGTTGACTATGGCGCCTCTGCGTAGAAGCTCATTCTGACGCCTCAACTCCTCCACCTCGAGGGTCAACTGGGGGTTCTACTAGACCTGTCGACGAAGCTCAGCATTCTCGCGATTCAGGTTCTCCGAGGTATGGCGGTAGAAGTCGATGGTGTCGTGCTGGCTGTCTGCGTCGAGGACGGCCTCTGTGTGAAGGTTGTCCATGGCCTCCAAAAGCCTCATGGTGCGGGCGATGGCGGAATTGCTCTGGGTGAGGGGGCTGATGTAGATGCTGCGGTGACTCCCTGGTGTGCGCATAGGCATGAAGCGGTAGACGGTGTCGCGGAGGTGGCAATCGTAGACCAGACGAAGCTCGGCGAGGGCTTGAAGTGCGGCGCGCTGACTGGCCACCACGAATGAGGGTCCTTCGACTCCATGGGTGTAGAAGGGAGGCTGCGTGGGGGAGGAGCGGATGACAACCGTGACCTCGCAGTAGCTCTCGCTCGCATCGGGAAAGATCAAGTGGAACGCAGGCTCATGGGAGAATCCCAAGAAGTCGACGAGCACGCGAAGCTCGTAGATGAATCCGGCCTCGTCACGAAGAGTCCCGCTCATGGTATGGACCGGCATCTACAAAAGAGAGAAAGTTTTTGTGAAAATCTCGGAAGATGAGAGGATAAGTAATTTTGTAAGAAAGTAGGGTTAATATAAGTCCTAGGGTCAGGTATGTTTGGCTTCCTACAGTCAAGTCGGCTCTGATACCATCTTGTCACGCCCCGATTAAAGAAATCAGGACTTTTATTGAAATTCCATAGAAAATCAATAAAACAAGACGTTCATCATGCGACCACGTATAAAACGAGCAATCATTCACGGTTCGTAGACCGCATTAGTACAAAAGTGAATAAAGGTGAAGAGAAACTAATAAAATAAAGGGTCCTATATGAACGCCTCCTTCCAGTCTCGCCTTGACTGGGTCGCTACTCCAGACCTTCATCCTCCTCGTAGTAGATGGGCTCTGGTGGTGTAAGTCAATGGGGGTGAGTACAAACGTACTCAACAAGCCACCGAATGCAAATATAATGCAAGATAATAACAAGGGAGATAGTGGCTAATTTTGCGGAAGAGCATAATTTGTAAAGCAATTGAATGTGATCAATTTATTAGTAATGAAATGTAACCATGCGTATGCATCATCATCTTCTAACTCGAGGGGTACAGTCAGCCCCACCTCGCTCAACAGTCCTTACATGCCATGAATAACTCAACCATTCACACAATAGTAAACTAACTGCGAGTAGTCACACAACCCGCCCTTGACCGTGGGCTCGGCTTTTCGAAAAGATTAAATTACTCTGATCAGAGATGTACCACTGTACCCACAAGGCACGCACTCACCACTTACACCAAAGTGTAACGAGATGACCCATTCCACGGGAACTCGTGCCAAAACCTTCCATATGGTCCTCCTCGATCCGACAGCACCCTCTTATGGGTTTTGTATCGTGTCTCGACGTGTCGAGCCTCACCATACCCCCCCTTGAGCCACGTCGGTACAAGTCACCTGCAGGTTGCCCCTTGCCCCCTCCACTATGGTGCATCGAGTCGGATTGTTCCATACTTTCAGTTAGGACTTACCCATTAGACTTGTGGTTGGTACGGAAGTGCTTTGCAACAGATCCCGCAGACTGGTCCTTATAGTGCCCCGGGTGCGACCAACCAGTTTCCGAGCTTGCACCCGGAACCCACCATACTTATAACTTAGCCAACTCCAACAGAGTCCAGAGACGAGAATAACGGGGAAATTTCATATAGTAGAATCCATCTATCTACGACTCATTCTTTTTATCCTATAGCAGTTGTGCCGGTACATTGGGCACTAGCTAATACTTTTATAGTAGAGTGACAAGGAGTTAAGGCTCAATAAGCATGGCTTGGGTTTGCACACAAGGACAGGGATCTAATAAATATAAGTGTAGGGCTTGATGTTGAACTAATGCAATATTATCCTATGAGTTATAGCGATAATTTATTAAAACATGGGCTCAAAGATGATCAACTATTTCCACAGGAGGGTCAATGACTTGCCTTGCTCAGCAAATGGGGAAGGTGGAACCTCTGGATAAAATTCCGGCTCCTCGACGAACTCGTATTCTTCTCGATACGGAAAAAGTAAACAATACATTCAATAAAGCATCACAAAACATAAGCATACAAGTTTTATGATTTAAATATGTGAATTGAGCTTTATTGTACTGAAGTTATATTAATAATATCAAAGGTTAAAGTTTTGGGGGTTTTCCTAATTCATTTCATGAATTATTAATTTATCCCTAAGGGGTTTTTATTTATTTAATTCATAATATTATTTTATGCTAAAGTAACATACTGTTTTTATGGCATTAATATGTAGAGAATAAAATGCTGAATTTAACAAAATTTGAATGGTGAAATTTGGAGTTAAAATCAGCAAGTTATGAATTTTCAAAGTTTAAACCAATTTCTGGAATTTTATTTAAACTGGAAAATGGATCTGGTAAACGGTGAGCCAAGCCCACAGTGGACTGGGCCACTGTACGCGTGGACCAGATCAACCAGATCCGTTGGATCTAGATCCAGCGATCAGGCGCGAGGCGGGTGGCTTAAGTGACAACAGACGACCAGGATTAAAACGCACCAAACGGGTACGCGTGGACGCCTGAGATTGAGTCAAACTTTTAAATACCGATCGACGGCCAGGGTTAACCGATACCGGTTTGACCGGATCTGAGGGCTCTGATTAGATCCCCTCAGGATCTAATCTTGGTCGTTCGCTCGGGATCGTGCGGCTTGGATGGATTCCGGCACGGCACGTGGTGACGAGGGTATTTTACCCTTCGTCTCCGGCGATGGCGGCCTCGGGTGCGGCGGCGATGGCGGCGGCGAGGGCCTAGGGGCCTAGCTTTCAGCAAAAATGGAGAGAGGGGAAGATGGCGGTCACGACGGTACCTCTGATGGCGACGGAGGGCGACAGATGGTGATCGGCGGCGAGGGGTAGACGAAGGGGATTCTCGGGAGCTCGACGGCGATGGCGATCCGGCGGGTTCCACGGCCAACAGAGGGGTGGCCGAGGACGGGCGGTCGTCGACGGTCCTGACGGTGGCGGTGGCTAGGGCGGGGAAGGATGGAGTCAACGGCGAGCGGCATCCGGAGTTGAAACAGAGGGGAAAACCTGAAAGTGAAGGGGGAGCGCTCTGGTTCACTCGAGCTTGGCTGCGGTGGTGTGGGCAGAGGGCGGCGACGGGGATGGGTATTTATAGGGGCTTGCCAGCGTAAGGAGGGAAGGAAACCGAGGGTTTCCAAGAACTCCGACGAGGGTTTCCATTCCCTCGGCCAAGCTTCCTAAAGTGCGAAACCGCGTCGCCTATAGATGGAAAGGGATCGCGGTGATCAGAGGAAGGGAGTCCGGAGACGATCGGGCGAGATCGGGCGGCCGGCGGCGAGAAAACAGAAGGGGATCGCCGGGAAAAGGAAGGGGGGATCCCCTTCCAACGAAGAAGACGAAGCTAACAGGTGGCCCCCACCTGTCAGTGGCCGAGCGCGAAGCCAACGGCGCCGACAGGCGGGCCACGGATGTCAGGGAGCGAGGACGAGAGGGGAGGGGCTGACCAGTGGGACCCAGGCGGGCGCGAGTGGGAGAGGAGAGAGGGGGAGTGCGCCGACAGGCAGACCCCACCTGTCGGTGACACGTGTTTGGACTGGGCCAGGCTCGAGGCACTTTGAGGGTTGAGGCCTATTAAGATTTAAAATGGTTTTCTGATTTAAAATAAATCCAGTAATTCATTTACTTGATTAAGGGTTGAATCACTGTTGATAAAAATTTGTAAAAATTCCTGAAATTATGTTTTGGCCTCTAGTTTATCCCATAAATTTTTCAAGTCCAAATTTTGAATATTCCTCCCTGTTTGGCTTTAATAGGGCTCTTTTAGGAGTTTTCTTTAATAATAAAATCTAGAAATTCCTTTAATACTAATTTTCTTTTCTTTTATTTCCTTTTAATTCTTGGGGTGTTACAACGCCCCACGGGACGTCCATGGTTTTGGAGGTGACTCCATCACATTTCGCGAGCTCCGCAAGTAGGGTCTTCGTCGCGGCCTTCAGATTGGCATTTGACGTGGCGAGTTTAGAAGCCCTCATCATGTACACTGTCTTCTGAGCGAGCATCCACTGCACATCGCCGGTCAAGGCTCTCTGTTCATCCCGAAGCTTCTCGACTTCGTCTACAGAGGTCACTCACTCATCCTAGAGCTTCTCAACCTCAGCCTCGAGGGCCGCCTTCTGCCTCCACGTACTCCTCTTGGAGGGTGTCCTCCAACCCCGAAGCTCTGCCTTTGGAATCGGTAAGGCGATCATAGAGGTCAATGACATTCCCCTTAAATTGGCTGCGCTAGCGATCGTGGGAGGTCGTGGTCGCGCGAGCGAGGATAATATACTGAAAAAATGAGGTAAGCATGGAATACAGCTTCGAAAAACTAACACACGCAGGAGTATATCATACTTGGTAGGCGGCTCGCTCGAGGGCGATGCTCAGCTCTGTCCCTTTGGACTGGCCGACCGCAGTGACCAATTCAGTCTTGCCTACCTCTCGGCAGGCCCGAGCTAAGGGCTCCAACATGGCTCAGAGTCCTGTCCTACGCACCAGGAATGGAGCCAACAGCGGAAGCCTCGTCAGGGCGCTCCGGCCATTGTCCGTAGGGGAGGACCCTAAACGATGGGAGGCCTCCTCCGAAGCCTCTGTGGATTGATCCCCTTTGGTCGACTCCGACACGGCCGCCGTCGTTGTAGGGACCTTTCCCCTCGGCTCAGACCTCGTCATTGGAGCCGACCAAGACTCACCTTTCCCCTTCGCGGGTACTTCTGAAACTCAAGGTATGCATAGTTATTTAAATAATGCAGGAAGGTGGTGAATTCAAAGTTCGGTCGGTGAGGATTTACCTTCTCCGCTTCCCCGCTGAACAACCTCTGGGCTATATAGGTGCTGGAACAACCTGGAAAAATCTTCGCCGGAGTCCGCCGTTGACCGAAATGATGAAATGGCCGCAGAGACCCCCTAGTCCACTACGACCGCACCTGACTCTGGCGGTGCTAGACCCTCTGGATCCGACACCTAGACCCTTCCGGCATCATCCCGGTTGGGTCCCTCGGGCTCTAGGGCCCGAACTACTTCGGCCTCGACCAGGGCTACGACCTTTGGCTCCATCGGCAAAGTGCATGCGGCATCCACCTAGCCAGGAGCCTCTATCTCCTCCATCAGCACCGATTTGGCACCGTCTTGGGCAAGAGCTTCGATCTCCGCTCTTGAGTGCCCCTTGGTGTCCCCCACCACCAAGGCCTCAATCTCCTCCGTCAAGGCCTCGTCCGATGCCTACTCCTCTTCAGACGGCTCTGGCGATGGGACAGGAGGAGACTTCGAAGGTACCAAACCCTTCGGCCTCCGAGCCACCTTCTTCGAAGGGGTCTTTGAAATACCTGAGGTCTCCGCTTCGGCCTTCCTCTTCTTCGACACTTGATCGCCGGCATTGAAGTTTGGTAAGGTAGGGGGCTCGATCCCGAGCACACCCCATATCCTGTTGAATCTCTCCCAAGATCCAACCAGCTCGAGCCTTTGTTCTCTCTCCACAACGGTGGGGGCTCTGACTACCTTCTACGCAGCTCGGACTATCTGGTCTGCAATCATCGCCACGCGCGGACCTAGGTAAGGCAAAGTACCACTTTATTATGAATAACTGAAAAATGTATATGCAAATAATAGAATGCAAGGCAAGTCGTAGTTCATACCTATCGAGTCCGAAGTGATTTCATGGAGCTCCCCCTCCACGGTCCGTTGAAAGACAATGGGCCAGCTAGCCATGAGAGGGGGATATGAAGAGCGATGAACTCCTCCGCCAAGTAACGCATGCTCATGCGTTGGGCTACGGTGTCCAGTAGCCGGAGCCGCACCTGGAGTCCGCTCACCTCCGTTGTGATCGCCGCCTCCCTCTAGTATGATATTTATTCTGGAGGCCTCGCCAGGCTGGAGTCCGCTCCCACTTCAGCGTAAAACCAGCGGAGGATCCAGTCCAAGTACCAATGATCATTGATAGCCTTCACTGGGAAGTTGTTTTGGAACTTCTTCCGGAGCTGTAAGTGTATACTCCCGAAGGCCACCAGCATCGCTAAGGCATCGGGGCCATAATGTTTCTTCGGCGGACAGCTGGCCTCGTGCATCGCCGCGAATATATCTGCTCGCCCTTCGCCCGCCTCAGCCCCCATGGCCCATTCGAAGATGGTCAAGCGGGCGAAGACGTTCGGGGTGAGCTGCGGGAGAGTCACGTGGTATAAGAGGAGGACCTCCACCAGAATCTCTGAGGAAGGCAGCCCGAGCTCCGTGTTGAAAAAGGCTTCGAAGACCACCACCTCTCCGTTTCGTGGCACTAGGATGGCCTCGGATCCTGGGATCCTAACTTTGACCTCGGACCCTAGCCGTCCACAGACTGTATTGCTCACCGTCTTCTTGGTGTAGGTGGTCTACCGCAGACTGAATGTCTGGTCCAAGAATTTGCTCGAGGGTGGCCGGAGGTCCCGAGGTCTGTAAGACTGAGGGTTTCTCGGAACCTACTCCGCTATTGCCGCAGCTGCTGCCACAACCGTCGCCTGTTGCTGAACCAGTGATGAGCCCGCGATGGGCACTTTGGCACTGGTCCTAGCCATCGATAAAGAATCGGAGAGGCCAAAGACAAGGAATGGAGAAGAAGAGGTAGAGAGCTCGGGCGTCGGGAGTGTTAAAAGCGAAAGGCTTCGTACTGTCAAAGTCACTTTTTCTCCCCTTTTATAAGGCGGGTGGCTTGCACTGTACGCCTCAGGGCGACTATTATTGGTATTCTTTTCAGGTGACAACCCCGTCAATGATAGGTGGGCCCATTACCGAGGAATGTTTGAATCACGCCTCAAACCATCCACAATGGATGGGATTTCAAGAGGTGACAGTTATCATAGGCGGCGGTTGGCTATCCAAGGAAATCTTTTAAGATTCTCGAACCAACATTCGAGAAACTGACATATTTAATTGAATTATTTGAGTAAATTTTGGGGGCCCACCACCGAAGTACTGTCGACTAGGAGCCTAGAGCCAGCCTCTCCTATGAGTTCGAAGCCATGACTTAACGGCTGTGAGTACTTTCGATTTATCTAGTCTGGAGCATGAAATTATTTCTTGCGTATACTGCCTTCCTCACTATGCAAGACATTTGGAGAGGCGTATTCGAGGGGCTACTGTTGGGGGAAATACTTCCGTCCACGTGGTAAATAGGAGGTTTCTCCGGAGGCTCCATTCAAAGGGTAAAAGGAGTCAAAGCTTCACTCCTTAGAAATGCAGACGATCGACAAGGCTCCACTAAAGAGAGTTTTTTGGAGGGTCACAGGTCGAAGGGTCCAGCGATGCTTCGGTGTCGCGCCCCGATTTAATAAATCAGGACTTTATTGAAATTCCATAGAAAAATCAATAAAACAAGACGTTCATCAAGCGACCACGTACAATACGGGCAATCATTCACGGTTCGTAGACCGCATTAATACAAAAGTGAATGAAAGTGAAGAGAAACTAATAAAAATCAAGGGTCCTAGATGAACGCCTCCTTCCAGTCTCGCCTTGACTGGGTCGCTACTCCAGACCTTCATCCTCCTCGTAGTAGACGGGCTCTGATGTTGTGAGTCAACGGGGTGAGTACAGATGTACTCAGCAAGCCACCGAATGCAAATATAATGCAAGATAATAACAAGGGAGATAGTGGCTAGTTTAGCGGAAGCAGCATATTTGTAAAGCATTTAATGTGAGCAATTTATTAGTACGGAAAAGTAAACATGTGAATGCATCATCATCTTCTAACTCGAGGAGTACGTTTTACCTCCTCGCACAACAGTCCTTACATGCCATGAATAACTCAAACATTCAAACAATTGTAAACTAACTGCGAGTAGTCACACAACCCGCCCTTGACCGTGGGCTCGGCTTTTCGAAAAGATTGAATTACTCTGATCAGAGATGTACCACTGTACCCACAAGGCACGCACTCATCACCTACACCGGAGTGTAACGAGATGACCCATCACACGGGAACTCGTGCCAAAACCTTCCATATGGTCTTCTCCGACTCAACAGCACCCTCTTATAGGTTTCGTACCGTGTCTCGCCATGTCGAGTTTCCACAATACCCCCTCTTAAGCCATCGTCGGTACAAGGCGCCCTGAGGGCTAGCCCCTTGCCCCCTCCACTATGGTGCCGTGAGACGGAGTGTTCCACACTTCCAGTTAGGACTTACCCATTAGACTTGTGGTTGGTACGGAAGTGCTTTGCAACAGATCCCGCAGACCGGTCCTTATAGTGCCCCGGGTGCAACATACCCAAAACCCGAGCTTGCACCCGGAACCCACCATACTTATCACATACCTAACTCCAACAGAGTCCAGAGACAAGAATAACGGGGTATTTCATATACCAGAATCCATCTATTCTACGACTCATTCTTTATACCCTATAGCAGTTGTGCCGGTACATTGGGCACTAGCTAATATAATATTTGTAGAGTGACAAGGAGTTAAGGCTCAATAAGCATGGCTTGGGTTTGCACACAAGGACGGGGATCTAATAAATATAAGTGTATGGCTTGATCTTGGACTAATGCAATATTAACCTATGAGTTATAGCGATAATTTATTAAATCATGGGCTCAATAATGATCAACTGTGTCCACAAAGGTGGTCGATGACTTGCCTTGCTCAGCAAATGGGGATGGAGGAACCTCGGGGTAGAACTCCTGCTCCTCGACGAACTCGTAGTCTTCTCGTTACGGAAAATAAACAATACATTCAATAAACACATAAAACTCACCAAATATTAAACATACACATTTGTGGGTTTTATTATGTGAAGTAATATTTTTAATATGTCAAGGTTTTGTACAAAACAGTAAAGTTTAATATTTTAGAATTTTTCCCAATTTATTTTCTGTATTATTAATTTTAACCCTAAGGGATTTTTATTCATTTATTTATTAATAATATTTTGGGTAACAGAAACATACTATTTTTATGGCATTAATGTGTAGAGAATAATATTCTGGTTCTAACAAAATTTGAATGGTGAAATTTGGAGTTAAAATGAGCAAGATATGAATTTTTGAAGTTTAAACTATTTTCTGGAATTTTATTTAAACAGAAAAACAGTCTCTGGTCCACGGTGAACCAGGTTCACCGTGAACCCGTGACTATGCGCGTGGACTCGAGCGATCTGGGCCGTTGGATCTGGATCCAGCGGCCAGATGCGAGGCGGGGGTTTTAAATGAGTTTCAACGGCCCAGATTAAAACATACCGAAGGGGTACGCGTGGACGCACAGGATTAAGTCGCGTTTTTAAGTTAGATCCGACGGCTACGATCGCGTGGTACCGCTTTGACCGGATCCGAGGGCCTGGATTAGATCCCGAAGGGATTTAATCCTAGCCCTCCGATCTGGATCGGACGGCTAGGGGCTCGTCCGGCACGGCACGCAGCTAAGGGGGTTACGCCCCCTTCTTCTCCGGCGACGGTGGCGCACGGGTGCGATCGTGGCGACGGCGGCGAGGGCCTAGGATCCTAGCCTATGGCGAAAACGGAAAGAGGAGAAGGTGGTGATCATGATGGTACCTCCGGCGACGACGGATGGCGACGGATGGCGGCCGGCGACGAGGGTAGACGAGGCGGGGTGTACGGGTGGTCGTCGGCGATGGCGATCCGGCGGTGTCCACGGCCAACGGAAGGGGGGCCGGGGACGGGTGGTGGTCGACGATCACTCCGGTGGCGGTGGCTAGGGCAAAGGGGGTCGGGATCGACGGCGATTGCTCGCCGGAGTTGGTACAGAGGAAAAAACCGAAGAATGGAGCAGGGCGCTCGAGAGTGCTTCAGCTTGGGCTTAGGCGGTGTGGGGGTGAGGGCGGCGTCCACAGGGGTTTAAATAGGGGTCGCCGGTGGTCGGAATGGAAGGGAATCGAGGAAGCCGAGAGGGCTCCGGCGATCCCTTTCCAAGAGCTCCGGTTGTACTGCCATAAACGCGAAAACGCGTGGCTAAAGAAGGAATGGGGTCGTCGGTGATCCGGGAAGGCGATCCGGGGTGGATCAAGCGAACGCGGGCGGCCGGCGGTGAGGAAAAGGAAGGTGATCGCCGGGAAGAAGGAAAGGGGATCCCCTTCCCGGGAGGAAGATGAATCTGACAGGTGGGCTCCACCTGTCAGTGGGCGAACGAAAAAGGAAAGGTGCCGACAGACAGGTCCGGGCGGTCAGTGGCGCGGCGGGGGCTGACCGGTGGGGCCAAGCAGGCGTGGGCGGGAGAGGGAGGCGGGGAAAAGCGCCGACAAGCGGGGCCCGCTTGTCAGAGAGAGAGCAGTGGTGGGCTGGGCCTAAAGGCTTTAGGAGGGGGTTTCGGGGTTGAGGCCCAATAGGATTTAAAAATTCATTTCTGATTTAAAATAATTCCAGTAATTCGAATATTTGATTAAGGGTTGAATCACTGTTGATAAAAATTTGTAAAAATTCCTAAAATTATATCTTGGTCTCTAGTTCATCTCATAAAATTTTCAAGTCCAGATTTTGAGTATTTCCCCCTGTTTGGCTTTATTTGGGTTCTTTTGTGATTTTCCTTTAATAATAAATCCAGAAATGATTTAAATAATATTTTCCTTTTATTTTATTTCTTTTTAATTTCTGGGGTGTTACAATCCTATCCCCCTTACAGAGAATCTCGTCCTCGAGATTCGGATCAATCCTCGAATAGCTCAGGATGCTGTGCCTTGAGTTCATCTTCTTTTTCCCATGTAGCTTCCTCTATCGGATGATTGCTCCACTGCACTTTGCAGAAGCGGATGACTCGACTCCTGGTGGTTCTTTCTTTGACTTCCAATATCTTGACCGGCTTTTCTACATAGGTCAGATCCTCTTGGACATCCAACTGCTGAAGATCCACTTGCTCCGTGGGGACGCGGAGACACTTCTTGAGTTGAGATACATGAAACACGTCATGCACTCCAGCCAATGAGGGCGGTAATTCCAACTGATAAGCCACTTCGCCTTGGCGTCGGACAACGGGAAATGGTCCAACATATCGAGGGGCCAACTTTCCTCTCATGTTAAACCGTTGAGTTCCACGGAGAGGTGTAACCCGAAGGTAGACATGATCTCCTTCTTCAAAGGCTAGGTCTCGACGGCGATTGTCTGCGTAGCTCTTTTGTCGCGATTGGGCTGTCTTGAGTCGGTCTCTGATGATCCGTACCTTCTCTTCAGCTTCACGCAGAATGTCGGTCCCAAATACTTGGGATTCACCGGTTTGGTCCCAAAGTAGTGGCGTTCTGCACTTACGTCCATATAGGGCTTCAAAAGGAGACATCTGAAGACTGGCTTGATAGCTGTTGTTGTATGAAAATTCTGCGTATGGCAAGCTCTTGTCCCAAGTGGCTCCAAAATCCAAAACACATGCTCGAAGCATATCCTCTAGTATCTGATTTACCCTCTCTGTTTGTCCATCTGTCTGAGGATGGTAGGCGGTACTGAAATTCAATCTCGTGCCCATCTCCTCTTGAAGGTTCTTCCAAAAACGAGAGGTAAACTGACTTCCTCGGTCAGATACTATCTTCTTGGGCACTCCATGAAGACATACGATCCGGGCCATATATAGCTCTGCAAGCTTAGGGCCACTAAAGGTCGTCTTGACGACTATGAAATGAGCTACTTTTGTAAGCCGATCAATGATCACCCAAATAGAATCATACCCCAGTTGGGTCTTTGGTAATCCGGTGATGAAATCCATTCCGATCTCTTCCCACTTCCATTCCGACACTTTAAGTGGCTGTAACAATCCTGCAGGTCTCTGATGTTCAGCTTTTACTCTTCTGCAGGTGTCACATTCGGCGATGAACTGGGCAATCTCTCTTTTCATGCTAACCCACCAATAGCGTTCCTTCAGATCTTGGTACATCTTGGTACTGCCGGGATGAATGGAGTACAATGTCTCATGGGCTTCTCTTAAGATAAGAGTCTTTATTTCAGGTTTATCCGGCACACATATCCGGGTTCCAAACCATATGGTGCCATTCTCGTCCTCTGAAAATCCGGGGGCTTTTCCTTGTCTCATGTTCTTCTTAATGGCAGCTATATCCGGGTCCTCTAACTGAGCTTCACGGATCTGCTCAAACAAGACAGGTTGGGTCTCCAAGGTGGCTAGATATGCTCTGGTGGTCAATCCAAGATTTAATTTTTCCATCTCCCTACATAACGAGGGTGCGTGTTCTTGAATCATCATGGCTGTGCAATATCCCTTGCGACTCAAGGCATCAGCTACCACATTTGCTTTTCCGGGGTGGTAGTGTATACCTAGGTCGTAGTCTTTAATCAATTCCAGCCATCGTCTTTGCCTCAAGTTTAGATCTGGCTGTGTGAAGATATACTTCAAGCTCTTGTGATCCGTAAAGATTTCACAGCGATTTCCAACTAGATAGTGCCTCCAAATCTTAAGGGCGTGCACTACGGCGGCTAATTCCAGATCATGAGTCGGATAATTCAACTCATGAGGTCTCAACTGTCGGGAGGCATAAGAGATAACTTTTTCATCTTGCATAAGAACACATCCCAATCCTTGGCGAGATGCGTCGCAATAGACATGGAAGTCTTTACGGATATCTGGTAGGGTCAGTATAGGTGCAGACACCAAACGAGTCTTGAGAGTGCGGAAACTTTCCTCGCATTCCGGAGTCCATTCAAACTTCTCTCCTTTCTGCAACAACTTGGTCATTGGCTTGGCTATCTTAGAAAAATTCTCGATAAATCTTCGATAATATCCGGCCAATCCCAGAAAACTTCGTATCTCAGATACGTTCGTGGGTGGCAGCCAATCCGTAACTGCTTCTACGGTGGCAGGGTCTACTGCGATTCCTTGCGCAGAGATGATGTGTCCAAGGAACTTCACTTCTGCCGTCCAAAACTTGCATTTGCTGTACTTGGCATACAATTGGTGTTCCCTTAACTTTCCTAAGGTTAAACGGAGGTGAGTCTCGTGCTCCTTCTGGTCCTTGGAATAAATGAGGATGTCGTCTATGAA
Source organism: Zizania palustris (assembly GCA_019279435.1). Taxonomy (NCBI): domain Eukaryota; kingdom Viridiplantae; phylum Streptophyta; class Magnoliopsida; order Poales; family Poaceae; genus Zizania; species Zizania palustris. The sequence continues at coordinate 52,411,370 of JAAALK010000081.1, forward strand.
AACCACTATGAACTTGTCCAAATATTCCATGAACACTTTATTCATCATATTCATGAAGAATGCAGGGGCGTTGGTCAATCCAAAGGACATAACCGTGCACTCATATAATCCATAACGGGTAGTGAAGGCCGTCTTGGGTATATCCTCTTCTCGAATCCTCAACTGATGGTAACCGGACCGCAGGTCGATCTTCGAGAATACCGTAGCTCCTTTGAGCTGGTCGAAGAGGTCATTGATCCGAGGCAACGGGTACTTATTCTTGATTGTTACCTCATTCAAGGCGCGGTAATCCACACACATACGCTTTGCCTTGTCTTCTTTCTTCTCGACGAAGATGACGGGGGCACCCCACGGTGATGTGCTTGGTCTGATATAGCCTTTCTTCTCAAGATCCTCCAACTGTTGCTTCATCTCAGCTAATTCATTGGCGGCCATCATGTATGGTCGCTTGTAAATAGGGGTGGTTCCAGGCACCAAGTCAATCCTGAACTCGATGTCCCTCCGGGGTGGCATTCCCGGTAAATCCTCTGGAAACACGTCCGGGTACTCACAGACTATCGGTATTTCTTCCAAGGAAATCTGATGCAGTCTTGGTCTTCTGATCTTTAGTCTTGGCATCTGAAACGTGATGGCAGTCCCTTCTTCGCTGGTCACAGTCACTTTTCTCTGGGCACATTCTATCACCCCTTGGTATTTATTTAACCAATCCATTCCTAGAATGAGATCTAGGCCTTGGCATTCTATTAGGATGGGGTCGGCCCAAAATATGGTGCCGTGGATATCTATCCATACCTTTGGGCTATAAGTTAGGGCTAGAGTTTGTTTTCCCGGGGTGGCTATTTGTACGGCTCTGGGTAGATCTTTGGTGTTTAGATTGTTCTTTTCCACAAAGTCAGTTGATATGAAGGAGTGCGTAGCTCCAGTGTCAAATAAAACCACTGCAAGTGCTGAATGTACCAAGAACTTACCCATCACTATCTCTGGGGCGGCCTGAGCTTCTTCCGCGGTGACGTGATTGACTCGGGCGCGGATGGCGGGGTTCGCGGCAACTCCTTGGATGCGCTTAGGATGGGGGCAAGCATTGGAGTATTGCCCCTCCTGACGGCAGTTGAAACACACCACGGGCTTGCCGTGCTTGTCGCGCAGGATCTCTGCCTTCTTGGCCGGGGCAGCTGGGGTGGTCAGTGCGGCTGGAGCGGCACGAGGTTGGCTGGCTCCGGCATTGGCAGCTGGTGGCGCCGGGCGATACACAGGCCGGGGGTGGTACTGTGGCGCTGGTGGGGGTGGAGCAAAACGGGGTCTCTGGGCCATACCCTGGTTCTGCCTGAAGGCAATCATCCTCTTCTTCTTCAGGTCAACTTTATTCTGTTGGGTCTCTTGCATAATGGCTTTGTTCACCAACTTTTGGAAGTTGGCGAAATCTCCGGAGATGAGTTGTAGGGACAACTCGTCCTTCAGTCCCCTAAGGAACTTGGCCTGTCTGGCTGCATCCGTACGGACCTCTTCTGGTGCGTACCGGGCCAGACGGTTAAACTCGTGTAGATACTCAGTGACGGATCTGCTCCCCTGCTGCAGATCTCGGAACTCTTGTTGCTTCTGGGCAACGATGCCGTCGGGGATGTGGGCGGCACGAAAGGCGGCCGAGAACTCCGCCCAAGTGGGGGCGTGGCCCTCGGGCAGAGTCTCGCGGTGGTTGTCCCACCACTCCGCGGCGGGACCATGAAGCTGGTGGGTGGCGAAGGCCACCCTCTCCTGCTCAGTGCAGGTCAGGAGGTCGAGCTTCTTCTCGATCGCCCGCAACCAATCCCCAGCCTCCATGGGGTTGGTGGTGCTCGAGAAGGTCGTTGGGCGGACTCGGAGGAACTCCGAGAGCTGTGTCACGGGAGCGGGAGCTGGTGTGGCGGGTCGGGGCAGCTCGGGCTGTTGGTGGAGACGGAAGAGGTGAGCCTGCTGCTCTTGCATCTGCTGCTGCTGCTGCTGCATTTGGTGTAGGAGGGCTGAGACCAACTGATTCTGAGTGGCCATCATTTCAGCCAAGGTGGGGTGGTTGGCGACCGGGGCTTGCCTCTGCCCGGTGGCTCCCCATTGTGGCAGGTTGCCACTATCCCCTCCGTTCTGAGGAGCGTCTGATCCTTGAGTGTTAGTCATCCTGGAGTTTTCAAAGTATACACATTTATTTTGGTGAACTTCTTTATATTTTATTTCAAAAGGGTACCGTTCTTGCGGTTACATTTATTTATTCTCTCATTCATGCTTTATATTTTGACATGAATGCTAATACAAGCAAGCAATAAAAAATAACAATCAATCGTAAAACTACGTCTAAGGCAGCTCGGGGGACGGCTCGATCTCGGGCTCGTGGGAGACGGTCGGGGTCGAGGAACTGGATGGTCCGGCGGGTGGTGCGCTGCGGGAGATCCTCTTGGGCCTCACAGTGGGGATCCGAAGGGGTTTCTTCCGGCGAGACGGAAGAGGCGCGATCTCCTCTATGTCCTTCTTTAATTCCTCGATCTGGTAGCGAAGATGTGGGTTGGTGGCGACACGCTGCCGAAGGAGCTCATTCTGACGCCTCAATTCCTCTGCCTCGGCAGCCAAGCGGTGTCCCTGCTGGATGCGGCGACGAAGCTCTCCGTTCTCGCGGTTCAGATCCTCGGAAGAATGGCGGTAGAAGCTGATAGTGTCGCGTTGTCCATTGGCGTCCTGCAGCGCCTCGTAGTGGAGATCATCCATGGCTTCCAACAAGCGCATGGTATGACCAATCGCCGAATGGCGCTGGGAGAGGGTGCTGACGAAGACACTGTGTGGACTCCCTGGGGTGCGAAGAGGTACGAAGCGGAAGTCCGTGTCGTAGAGCTCGCTGTCGTAGATCATCCGGAGCTCCGTGAGTGCCTGGAGGGCGGTGCGCTGACTGGCCACCAGGAAGGTCGGTCCTCCTCCGCGGTAGGTGTGAGCTGTCTGAGGGGAGGGCTGGACGACGACGGTGACCTCGCAGAAGCTCTCTTCCTCGTCGGGGAAGACTCCATGGTACATCGGCTCATGCTCGAATCCGAGGAAACTGACGAGCATGCGTAGCTCGCGGATGAATCCGGCCTCGTCACGAAGGTTCCCATTCACGGTACGGACCGGCATCTACAAAAGAGAGAAATTTTTTGTGAAAATCTCAGGAGATGAGAGGATAAGTAATCTTTTGTAAAATATAGTGAATATATATATAAGTCCTAAGGTCAGGTCTGTTTGGCTTCCTACAGTCAAGTCGGCTCTGATACCATCTTGTCGCGCCCCGATTTAATAAATCAGGACTTTATTGAAATTCCATAGAAAAATCAATAAAACAAGACGTTCATCAAGCGACCACGTACAATACGGGCAATCATTCACGGTTCGTAGACCGCATTAATACAAAAGTGAATGAAAGTGAAGAGAAACTAATAAAAATCAAGGGTCCTAGATGAACGCCTCCTTCCAGTCTCGCCTTGACTGGGTCGCTACTCCAGACCTTCATCCTCCTCGTAGTAGACGGGCTCTGATGTTGTGAGTCAACGGGGTGAGTACAGATGTACTCAGCAAGCCACCGAATGCAAATATAATGCAAGATAATAACAAGGGAGATAGTGGCTAGTTTAGCGGAAGCAGCATATTTGTAAAGCATTTAATGTGAGCAATTTATTAGTACGGAAAAGTAAACATGTGAATGCATCATCATCTTCTAACTCGAGGAGTACGTTTTACCTCCTCGCACAACAGTCCTTACATGCCATGAATAACTCAAACATTCAAACAATTGTAAACTAACTGCGAGTAGTCACACAACCCGCCCTTGACCGTGGGCTCGGCTTTTCGAAAAGATTGAATTACTCTGATCAGAGATGTACCACTGTACCCACAAGGCACGCACTCATCACCTACACCGGAGTGTAACGAGATGACCCATCACACGGGAACTCGTGCCAAAACCTTCCATATGGTCTTCTCCGACTCAACAGCACCCTCTTATAGGTTTCGTACCGTGTCTCGCCATGTCGAGTTTCCACAATACCCCCTCTTGAGCCATCGTCGGTACAAGGCGCCCTGAGGGCTAGCCCCTTGCCCCCTCCACTATGGTGCCGTGAGACGGAGTGTTCCACACTTCCAGTTAGGACTTACCCATTAGACTTGTGGTTGGTACGGAAGTGCTTTGCAACAGATCCCGCAGACCGGTCCTTATAGTGCCTCGGGTGCGACATACCCAAAACCCGAGCTTGCACCCGGAACCCACCATACTTATCACATACCTAACTCCAACAGAGTCCAGAGACAAGAATAACGGGGTATTTCATATACCAGAATCCATCTATTCTACGACTCATTCTTTATACCCTATAGCAGTTGTGCCGGTACATTGGGCACTAGCTAATATAATATTTGTAGAGTGACAAGGAGTTAAGGCTCAATAAGCATGGCTTGGGTTTGCACACAAGGACGGGGATCTAATAAATATAAGTGTATGGCTTGATCTTGGACTAATGCAATATTAACCTATGAGTTATAGCGATAATTTATTAAATCATGGGCTCAATAATGATCAACTGTGTCCACAAAGGTGGTCGATGACTTGCCTTGCTCAGCAAATGGGGATGGAGGAACCTCGGGGTAGAACTCCTGCTCCTCGACGAACTCGTAGTCTTCTCGTTACGGAAAATAAACAATACATTCAATAAACACATAAAACTCACCAAATATTAAACATACACATTTGTGGGTTTTATTATGTGAAGTAATATTTTTAATATGTCAAGGTTTTGTACAAAACAGTAAAGTTTAATATTTTAGAATTTTTCCCAATTTATTTTCTGTATTATTAATTTTAACCCTAAGGGATTTTTATTCATTTATTTATTAATAATATTTTGGGTAACAGAAACATACTATTTTTATGGCATTAATGTGTAGAGAATAATATTCTGGTTCTAACAAAATTTGAATGGTGAAATTTGGAGTTAAAATGAGCAAGATATGAATTTTTGAAGTTTAAACTATTTTCTGGAATTTTATTTAAACAGAAAAACAGTCTCTGGTCCACGGTGAACCAGGTTCACCGTGAACCCGTGACTATGCGCGTGGACCCGAGCGATCTGGGTCGTTGGATCTGGATCCAGCGGCCAGATGCGAGGCGGGGGTTTTAAATGAGTTTCAACGGCCCAGATTAAAACATACCGAAGGGGTACGCGTGGACGCACAGGATTAAGTCGCGTTTTTAAGTTAGATCCGACGGCTACGATCGCGTGGTACCGCTTTGACCGGATCCGAGGGCCTGGATTAGATCCCGAAGGGATTTAATCCTAGCCCTCCGATCTGGATCGGACGGCTAGGGGCTCGTCCGGCACGGCACGCAGCTAAGGGGGTTACGCCCCCTTCTTCTCCGGCGACGGTGGCGCACGGGTGCGATCGTGGCGACGGCGGCGAGGGCCTAGGATCCTAGCCTATGGCGAAAACGGAAAGATGAGAAGGTGGTGATCATGATGGTATCTCCGGCGACGACGGATGGCGACGGATGGCGGCCGGCGACGAGGGTAGACGAGGCGGGGTGTACGGGTGGTCGTCGGCGATGGCGATCCGGCGGTGTCCACGGCCAACGGAAGGGGGGCCGGGGACGGGTGGTGGTCGACGATCACTCCGGTGGCGGTGGCTAGGGCGAAGGGGGTCGGGATCGACGGCGATTGCTCGCCGGAGTTGGTACAGAGGAAGAAACCGAAGAATGGAGCAGGGCGCTCGAGAGTGCTTCAGCTTGGGCTTAGGCGGTGTGGGGGTGAGGGCGGCGTCCACAGGGGTTTAAATAGGGGTCGCCGGTGGTCGGAATGGAAGGGAATCGAGGAAGCCGAGAGGGCTCCGGCGATCCCTTTCCAAGAGCTCCGGTTGTACTGCCATAAACGCGAAAACGCGTGGCTAAAGAAGGAATGGGGTCGTCGGTGATCCGGGAAGGCGATCCGGGGTGGATCAAGCGAACGCGGGCGGCCGGCGGTGAGGAAAAGGAAGGTGATCGCTGGGAAGAAGGAAAGGGGATCCCCTTCCCGGGAGGAAGATGAATCTGACAGGTGGGCTCCACCTGTCAGTGGGCGAACGAAAAAGGAAAGGGGCCGACAGACGGGTCCGGGCGGTCAGTGGCGCGGCGGGGGCTGACCGGTGGGGCCAAGCAGGCGTGGGCGGGAGAGGGAGGCGGGGAAAAGCGCCGACAAGCGGGGCCCGCTTGTCAGAGAGAGAGAGCAGTGGTGGGCTGGGCCTAAAGGCTTTAGGAGGGGGTTTCGGGGTTGAGGCCCAATAGGATTTAAAAATTCATTTCTGATTTAAAATAATTCCAGTAATTCGAATATTTGATTAAGGGTTGAATCACTGTTGATAAAAATTTGTAAAAATTCCTAAAATTATATCTTGGTCTCTAGTTCATCTCATAAAATTTTCAAGTCCAGATTTTGAGTATTTCCCCCTGTTTGGCTTTATTTGGGTTCTTTTGTGATTTTCCTTTAATAATAAATCCAGAAATGATTTAAATAATATTTTCCTTTTATTTTATTTCTTTTTAATTTCTGGGGTGTTACATTCGGCCAAGGAGAACTCCCTAAAGGGTCCCCTCCCGAAGGGGCGCCGCCAGGATGGATTGGACATCTGCTTTAGCCAAGTGTTCACACGACTTTTTACCTTTTTAGCCCTACGGAGGTCAAGAAACAGTGTCCTTTATGACAGTTGTAACTAGAGGGTAAAATGGTCTTTTCCTTGTATATTATTTCCTATAAATACCCCCTCTTTACTGAGGTATAGGCATCGAATCAAGAGATAATCAATAGACACTTTGAACTGTCCTCGACTATTATCCTACTCGGAGGCCTGGAACAGTTCGCAAACAATCATCTCATTTAATAACCCTTCGTGGTTATTTAAACCTATTAACGTAATATTTTACGCCAACATCAATCATAACATTACGGACCAGCAAAAGGATAATGAAGAGCAAACATCATTTGGAATGCTAAAGGTCCTTGATAGTATGGTTCTATTATAGAAGTAATGCAACTACACTGTTGTAGTTTTCCTAAAATCACGGTATTTGGAAACAACAAGCAATGTAAATGAGATGACACTTCAAGTACTCAGTGAGTGAACCCATGATTATTGATTGCACTTGTATCTTACAATGTTAGAAAGGTAATAATGCACTATTGTAATCTTTAGATAAATGTCTTATCAGATTGTAGCCTAGAATATACATGCAAATTGGGTAAGATCAAATTACGAATTGAAGGTATGTCAACTGAAAAGGAAAGGGCAATACCTGACTGATCTCACCCTTCATACAATTTGTTCTGTCTGCATTTGGATTGTTTGAATAGTCACTACAGCATGGTAAGGAATTTGAGGCAAGTTTTTGAGGCATGCTAAAGATGATTGCCTCAAAATATTCTTTGAGGCAACAATGTTTGCCTCAAATTATAAAATTGAGGCAGACCATATTAGCCTCATTAAACTGAGGCTAGCAAGTTAGCCTCAACGAGGAATTTGAGACATGTTTTTGAGGCATGCTAAAGATGATTGTCTCAAAATATTATTTGAGGCATCAATGTTGGCCTCAAATTATAAAATTGAGGAAAATCATATAAGCCTCATTATAGACCGGCATAATTGGAGGTCTCTCCGTTTTTTAGTTGGCATGGCCCTCCCGCCGATCTACACGTGTCTCATGGTGTGGCCCATTTTGCAAAAAAAGCCCTCTGCTTTTTTGGTAATTTCTATGTGGTCTCTATTTTTCGATCAAACAAGATGGCCGATGAGTGGAGGAGGAGTACATTAGTGCCAATCTTCAAGAACAAGGGAGATATTCAAAGTTGTACCAACTATCGAGGGATTAAGCTCATGAGCCACACTATGAAGCTTTGGGAGAGAGTTATTGAGCATCGCCTAAGAGGAATGACGCATATCACCATGAACCAATTTGGATTCATGCCTGGAAGGTCAACCATGGAAGCAATTTTTTTTAATAAGACAGGTCATGGAGCGGTATAAAGAGCAGAAGAAGGACTTGCACATGGTTTTTATCGACTTGGAAAAGGCCTATGATAAAATACCTAGGAATCTCATATGGTGGGCATTGGATAAGCATAAAGTCCCAACAAAGTATGTTACGCTCATTAAGGACATGTATGACAAGGTTGTGACTAGTGTCCGAGCAACTGATGGTGATACAAATGTTTTCCCGATTAACATAGGACTACATCAAAGTTCAGCTTTGAGCCCTTATCTATTTGCCTTAGTGATAGATGAGGTCACGAGGGATATACAAGGAGATATCCCTTGGTGTATGCTTTTCGCTTACGATGTAGTTCTAGTAGATGAAAGCTGGGAAGAAGTAAATAGAAAGCTAGAGTTATGGCGTCAGACCCTAGAATCAAAAGGATTTAGAATTAGCAGGACCAAAACCGAGTATATGAGATGTGACTTTGGTACTACAATTAGGGAGGATGGAGATGTGAGCTTGGGAGGCCAAGTAGTACCAAAGAAGGACACCTTCCGTTATTTGGGATCGATGCTTCAGAGAGATGGTGATATTGATGAAGATGTTAGCCATAGGATCAAAGCGGGGTGGATGAAATGGCGTCAAGCATCGGGAGTCCTATGTGACAAGAGAGTGCCATAGAAGTTGAAAGGCAAGTTCTACAGGACGACGATTAGGCCTGCTATGTTATATGGGGCTGAGTGTTGGCCTACCAAGAGGCGGCATATCCAACAACTATGTGTCACAGAGATGCGTATGTTGCATTGGATATGTGGGCACACAAGTTTGGACCGAGTGAGAAACGATGACATACGCGATCGGCTAGGAGTAGCGTCAATTGAAGAAAAGCTTATGCAACACCGGTTGAGATGGTTTGGGCATGTCCAACGGAGACCCCCAGAGGCACCGGTGCACAGAGGTATCATAAGACGAGTCAATAATGTGAAGAGAGGTAGAGGGCGACCAAACTTGACATGGGAGGAGGCAATCAAAAGAGACTTGAAGGAATGGAATATCCCAAAGGAGTTGTGTTTGGATAGAAGTGCTTGGAAAGAAGCTATCCACGTGCCCGAACCGTGATTAGGCCTTTTCCCTTTTAGTGCTCTTAAAAGCTTTTCCCCTCTCCTTTCTCTCTCTTTTTGGTGACTTCTTGTTGGGTTTCAACTCTAGCCTACCCCAACTTGCTTGGGACTAAAAGACTTTGTTGATGTTGATGTTGATGATGTCTATGTGGTCTCTCTTTTATTTTTCGTTTCCCTCTCTATCTTCAAATTAATAAACCCTTGACATTAAGAAAAATAAAATTATAATTGTATTCTGTAGATGGAGTAGTCTTAGATAATTTTCACATTTTTTATAAAAAACCTTTCTTTTATTTTTTCTCTTTCTTCTTTAACTTTCTTTTATTCTTTCCATTCCTTTGCTGGAAGACAGACCGATGGAGCGGTTGGGGCAGGCCGAGCGGCGGGCTATGGGTGGTGACCGAGGCGATCCGACGATGGGGCGCCATGGCAGCCGGTTCGAGTAGGCGGAGATCCGATGGGGGGCAGGGCAGGGGCGGGGCGCCGCGACCGCTAGAGCGAGCGGGCCAAGATCCGGCCATACCGGGGCAGCGGCGGCGGGGCTTCATCCAGCGGCTTCATCCACCACTTCATCTCCTACCTACATCCTAAAGCGGTGGCTCTGCATTGTGGTGCCGCTCGTCTCCGAGATGGTCGCAGCGGGGAGGCGGAGGAGATGGGGTAGGCTCAGCTTCCCCTCCCATTTTGGTACTGCTACATCCTCCTTCATGCATTGCGTGGCTTCCCTGTTTGATGACCGCGATGAAGGCATCTCCTAGTGGCTTTTATGCATGTTCTTGGATCTTTGGAGAGAAAGGAGTCTAATTTATGCCATAAATTTAGTTCCTGCAAATTTCTTTAGACAAAAGTGTGATGTGAATAATAGCGGTGGAATTATTGAGCCCGAAGAAAAATAGTAGTTCTGTTATGATTCTTGGTGTGGTTGTGATCTAGGTGATAGTTCAGATTATTTTCCTTACTTTGTTTGCAACAAAATATGCACTTTTCTTGTACATAAGTTAGTTTCTCTCTTTGTGATGTTAGAATTGTAAGTTATCTGGTTACAACAGTAGCATGAACTTCCTTGGATTTAGAATTCTTAGTGCTAGAAATGATTCTGATTGCACCTGCTCATTTTTTCTGCTCCTGCAGCAGCAAGGGTTTAGTCAGAGGAAGAAGCTGCCACAACTGAAGTTGTTGAAGGGGCTGATCTTGGGATTATGGGTGATGATACTCGGGTTTCCAATGATGGACCTTTAAGTCCATCTGTTGGTGTAGAGACAGTACGTTGTCTTCCCCAAAAACGTTGGCAAAAGTGAGTATCCAATTCTGACAAATCTTTTATATGTCAGTCACTAATTAGCATTGCAATTAATTTGTAATCATTTCTTTTAAATTCAACAGGAAATATCAAACTAAAATCATGTAATCAAGTTGATTGAGACAACAAAACCAACATGATTCTATGTTAAAAGAGAAAATATGCATGTATTGATCGTCAATTTCAAATTTGTACGGTGAATAATACTCAAATACTATTGTTCAAAGGAAAAATACCAAGTTTTATTTCTTCTAGCATACTTTTTGTGTATGAAGTTACCATTTTCAAGTTGCTACAAGTTTCAATGTACACCTTTATTAGCATTGTAGTTTTCTGGAATTATTTATAGGTTCAAATCCATATAATATTATTACCATGGTGTTGAATAGTTGGAGCTATTGTTCTCTCAGATCATCTTTGTTGTTTATCTCAGCTTCATGCTAACAAGTAAAGCTCTCCGGTAAATCAGAGTGAAATCTATGTTTGCTTTACCTTCCATTTCCATTACAATTTTGGTACCCTTGTATTTCCTTTTACTTGGCTACATCAGAAATATTGTCCACTTCTATAGTTCTGAACAATTAGTTTCCTGCCTAATAGTTTGGTTATATGTTGTACCATTGAATCATTGATCCCTTCATTGAAGCACACTAATTTTCATTTTTCTTTCTTGGAGTGTCATTTGCATTCAATTGTTTTACTTATCATTAGCTCTTTTTTATGAGTAGAATACAGAAATTTCTGCTTCATCTCAAATAGAAGAGTCCAGATGATGGAAAACATGGTTATGGATCTCTTGTTTTTTGTGAAGAATGTCCTTGCTTCTATTAGCCTTAAGTTGAGTGTAATTTATTTAAATATCGATCACTTCTTTTATCGATAGAGCGCACAATGTGCGCTGGCCATTCTAGTGGACATTATTACTCCCTAGGCTGTCTTTTGATGTCTTATAATTTCGTTATTGCTTGTTATGCAGATTGGCCTACCATATCAAATTGTTTCCATTGTATCTGGTGCTCTTAATGATAGGGTCCTCAACAACTTCCTATATATTCACACCTTCAACTCCTACCAGCTCTTTGGCCGGATGTGCACCCCTGTATCTTGTTATGCAGATTTGTATTGTTAAATGCTACTTTTGTAAATTGATGGAGGACCGTGAGGAGACCAAATGAGATGCTATATTATTTTGCCAAACATGTATGTGTGGTTGTGATGTTTTAACCTATTGAATGAAGAGATTTTGAGGATATATATGTTATTGTTTCAACTATCTTGTGTGCATTGTGATGAAATGTACGTATTTGATAATAATTGCTGAGAAAATTCCATATATGTACTGCAAATAATTTTAATTTGATGTATGTTACATTGAGGCAGCTTATAGTTGCCTCAATTCTTTTGAGACAGAAATGACAGCCTCAAGGCTAGTTATACTTGTTGAGGTAGACTGTGTGCGTCAATCAAATTCTGAGGCAGATTATGTCAGCCTCAAATTTAGCTTTTAGAGGCTAACTCTAGTGAATGCCTCAATATGCTTATTTTGAGGCAAGGGTATCCGAGGTGTATTTTGAGGCTGATTAGCTTGCCCCAAATTCTCTACCATCCTGTAGTGAGTAGTCCATTTGCTGACTCAAGACCCTTGAGAACTCATCATTCATGGAGTAAGCAAGAGCTGTCAATGTAGAACGACCATATGTCTTCATGAATCTACCATGGATATCCTCAAAGAATGCAAAGGGGATTCGACCTACAAAAGAATTAAGGCACTTCTTTGCATTTACCAATGAAACAAGCGCTACAATTGAAATTTCAAATGGCTGTCAATTTCTGGGCAATATTTTAGCATATAATTTTTTTTGGTGAGAATACTAATTATTTGAATAGACGAAATCATAAAGAGGACAGCGTAATATTTTCTGTCAGTCACATATCTTTTGGTATACAAGTTTTTGCTAGGAATAAAAAGAAGCATTTAATTTTTTATTTTTTTCTTACCTTGCTTGTCTTCTTTTTCTTCTCAATATATGACATGATCTCCCTTCGCTGCTCAAGAATGTCCCGCAAGGCCTACAAAAACACATAGTAGGCAAGTTTTAGAACTAGTTGACCATTTAGATAATCAGATATGCTATACTTGTCAGTGTCTCAAATTATTTAGCTCAGATAAAGGTATGGGATTATAATCAGATGTCATACACAGAACGATGCAACCTTGGGAAATGTTTCAAGAATGAGCTTTCCATCAGCTAGCATTGCTCTCAGAGAAAATGTTTGCACCATTTCAGCATGGCGCAAAAAAAGAACTCATCTTCTTGGTTGCTGCAAGCTCCTCTTCCGGTGCACTGTCTCGTCTGATGGTCATCTTCAACATCTCCTCCTGATCAGCCGGCATCTATGTAGGCCTCACGAGGATTGCACCGAGAATCTTTTCGATTTCAGCGAGGTGCTTTGCAGAGACGGCACACTCAGCTGCGGGCAGGGCCTCCACCGGTTTCTTGGATCGTTGTTGCTTTTGCTTTTGGATAGCTTGTTTGGCATGTTACAACTCACACAAAGCAGTGTTGCAATGCTCATGACAAGATCCGTGATACCGCCAAAGAGTAGATGATTGGATATTTGGATCCATTAGAGGTATTCACAACAGCCGGAAGAAAAAAGTTAGAGGCGAGATGGTGTAACAATGTTCATTGCGGGATTCATGGGATTGTGAGGAGGCAACTATTGATGGTTAACCTTTTTGGTGGTTGTGAGCTTCTTGTTAGAAGAGAACACTCACATTGGTAGGGATGACACTCAGAGTTGGAACAATTTTCTTCTCATTCAACTCACTCAAATATCATGCCAACCCGAATGGTTGGGAATACATATTTATAGGCTAGTCATGTAGCCCAAGATGCTAGATGTTAGTCTAAGATGCTAGAGCAAAAGATACTAAAGGTGCAAAGACTATAAACTTGTCCACACATGGACATCACACATGTCATGCCAAACAACATGTCATATCAAGACACATACACACATATAAACTTATCTTCTCAATCTCCCCCTAAGTCTTGTATGGCGCCTTCTGGGAAATCTGAACCATCCCAATTCTGACACGAAGCTCCTGGAACTTGATCCGCCCAAGCGACTTGGTGAGGAAGACGGTGAGCTGGTTCTAGGTGTTGATGTAGCTAGCCTTCACCCGCCTCCCCTCATCCAAACAACTCCGGATGAAGTGGTACTTCACTCAGATGTGCTTGCTACGCTCGTGGAAGACAGGGTTATTTGCCAAAGCCAAAGCAGACTTGCTGTCCACCCTAAGCTCCACCGCTTCGGCATCTCTGCGATGTACTCTGCCTCACAACTGGACATGGCCACCACCTGCTACTTGACCGACTGCCAGCTGATTAGACACTTGCCAAGGAAGAATAGCGTCCCGCTGGTGCTCTTGCTTGTGTCGATGTCACCGGCGTGGTCGTTGTCGCTGTACCCGATGAAATGCGCCGCACCGGGGCACCTCGGGTAGTACAAACCGTAGTCAAAGGTCCCTGCGACATAGCGGAGGATCCTCTTCACGACCTATTGATGCTCCGTCGTCGGTCGCTGCATGAACTGACTGACGTAGCCAACTGCGAATGCCATGCTCGGCCGCGTGTGGACAAGGTAGCGAAGGCTGCCCACAATGCGCCGGTACTGCATCGCGTCCACCTCCTCCGCCGTGCTATCACGACTCAGCTTCAGCCTTTCCTCCATGGAAGTGTAGGCTGGGTTACAGTCGGTGAGTCCGTCCAGTTCGATGATGCACTTGGCATAGGTGGCCTGGCGAAGTGAAGTGTGAGAGCTGTCCTGGTGCACCTCGAACCCCAAGCAGAAGGAGAGGAGCCCTAGGTCGCTCATCTAGAAGGTGGCCTTCATCTTCATCTTGAACGCCTCTACCTCCACCTCCACCTCCTTGGTGCCAGTGATCACCAAGTCGTCAACGTAGACGCCTACCAGTAGGGCATTGTTTCCCTTGCCCCGCCGGTAGACTGCAGCCTCATGAGAACTTTGCTGGAACCCCATCTGCCTGAGAGTGGAGTCCAGCTTGTCGTTCCAAGCTCGTGGTGCCTGTCGCAAGTCATAAAGAGCCTTCCGCAGGCGAAGAACCCTGTTCTCCTTGCCAGGGATGACGAATACCAGCGGCTGTCGGATGTAGACCTCCTCCTTCAAGTCGCCATTGAGGAAGGTAGACTTGACATCCATGTGGTGAACACGCCAACCCTCCCGGGCTGCCAGCGCGAGGAGGACACGAATGGACTCCATCCATGCAACAGGAGCAAAGGCATTGTCGAAGTCGACTCCCTCCTCCTAAATGAAACCGCGTGCCACCAGCCGTAGGGGTGGGCAAAAATAACCGAAAACCGAAAACCAAAAACCGAACCGAACCGAACCGAAAAACACCTAATTTTGTTTTTTTTTTTAAATTCGGTTTTGATCTTAGAATAATTCGGTGTTCGGGTTTCGGTTCGGTTTTTGTATTCACCAAACCGAACAAACCGTATTACCGAACCGAATTCATAAAGACAGACACATGTTAGCAAGCCACAATGCCCACAAAGGCTTCAGCCTATTGTCAGTTGCCAAGTAACGAAGGCCTCAAGCCAAACAGGGCTTAGCCCATTGCCAGCGTCCATGCACAAAGGCCTCAACGCTAATTGCCGCATTTTGCCACGAATCTGTTGGTGGTCCAGCGAATTTCCACGTAGTGTCCGCCCGAATTTGGTTAACCAAAAAAACCGAAAAACCGAACCAAATTTTTTCGGTTTTTTGGTTCGGTTTCAGTAAATTTTGCAAGTTTTTTGGTTCCTTATCTATAAAAGCCAAACTTTTTAATAACCAAAAAAACCGAACCGATATAATTGATAAAACCGAATGCCCAGCCCTAACCAGCCGAGCGTTGTGCTTGACCACCACCCCACCATCATCTTTCTTCAGCTTGAACACCCACTTAAGGGTGATGGTACGGTGGCCGGCCAGAAGATCTGCCAGCTTCCATGCCTGGTTTCGCTCGACAACATCCATCTCCTGCTGCATCACGGTGTGTCAGGCCGCGTCTCCTTCTGCCTCAATAAAGGAACGTGGCTCACCGTCATCGTGCGCTAGGTGCAGCTCCGCATCGAAGTCATGTTGCGCCATCCATGGTGCGGTAACGTAGAGGCTCGCCATCGTGGCAAGCATCGACATGGTCCCTGTTGTTTGACAATGGAGTAGTGAACTCCACTGTGCGTTGCTCATCATGGACTGAAGCTGTGGATGCCGATCCCAGATATGTGGGCGCCAGTGTAGGAGAGCGGGGTGTGGCCGATGCAGGAGGTGGTGGAGTACTTGCTGGAGCTGATGATGTGCCAGGTGCTGGGGCAAGCGAGCTCGGTGAAGGTGAGCTGCTAGCGCCCCCTGCTCTCTCGAAGTAGACGCACTCAACGATGAAATCGCTGATCGTCAAAGTGGAGCCTTCATCCATCATCTTGCCCCACATCCAGCCTCGCCCTTCGTCGAACACAACGTCTCGTGAAATGTGGACATGCTGTGTCATAGGGTTGAGGATGCGGTAGGCCTTGGAGCCCTCCGCATAGCCGATGAAGATCCCTTGCGTCCTCCGGTCGTCAAGCTTGCCGATGTGGCTCAGCTCCTTGACGAATGCCAAGCAACCAAAAATGCGGAGGTGGTCGACCGTTGGCTTGCGTCCGTGCCAGGCTTTGTACGACGTCTTGCCATCAAGAGACTTGGTGGGCGAGCAGTTGAGGAGATGGACGACAGTCATCACCGCCTCTCCCTAGTAGATCGCCGACATTCCCTTCTACTTGAGGAGGGCACAAGTGATGGCCACCCCCGTCTGGTTGCGGTGCTCGACGACGCCGTTCTGCCGTGGTGTGTACGGCGTGAAGTAGTGGCGTTGAATCCCCTCGTCGGCGTAGTATGCCGCGAACTCAGCCGCTGTGAACTCACCACCGTTGTCCGTGCACAACACCCGGAGCTTGCGGCCACACTCCTTCTCCGCAACAGCTTGATGACGCTTGATAGAATATGCGACTGCGCCTTGGTGTTGAGAAGCACCACCCACATGTAGCGGGACACGTCGTCGACGAGGAGGAGGAAGTAGCGCCGACCTCCAGGGGTAGCTGGTGTCACGGGACCACAAAGGTCGCTGTGCACGATCTTGAGCTTCTCCTTGGCACGAAATCTCGCTTGACGAGGGAATGGGAGTCACCGCTTCTTGGTCAGCACGCAAGTGTCGCATAACTGCTCCACATGCTCGACACTCGGCATGCCCCGCACCATCTCCTTGATGCTGAGCTACTTCAAGGCCTCAAAGTTGAGGTGCCCAAAGTGGTCGTGCCACCGCCAGGCATCATCATCGTGGCAGGCTGCAAGACACACGGGCTGCGCCACCTGCACATGGAGGACATAGAGGTGATTTCTTCCTCTATTTACCTTGGCGACAAGTTGATGATGATGATCCCAGATGCGCAGCACCCCATGCTCGATCTCCACGCGTGAGCCATTCTCATCTAGCTGGCCAAGGATGATGATGGAGTTCCTCAGCTCGGGGATATAGCAGATACCGGTGAGCCGATGCCCCTTATCTCCACAGCGGAGATGTCCCCAAACTTGACGGAGCCTCGCACGCTGGAATCCAGGTCGGAGAAGTGGTCCCGCTGCCTGGTCATGTGATGGGTGGTGCCGGTGTCGAGGAACCAACCATCAATCTTGTCATCGTTGGACCCATTGCCGAGGAAGACATGTGCGCGTGGTTCATCGACGTGGAGAAGAGCGGTGACTGTCGACGCGGGAGGGGAGCACAGCTCAATGTTCCCATGTAT
Organism: Zizania palustris; assembly: GCA_019279435.1. NCBI lineage: Eukaryota > Viridiplantae > Streptophyta > Magnoliopsida > Poales > Poaceae > Zizania > Zizania palustris. The sequence goes on from JAAALK010000081.1 coordinate 52,428,617, forward strand.
AAGGAACAAAGCTGGCTCCTCTTGCGCTTGCACGACATGTGCCTGACCACCGCGCTTCGCCTGTCGGTAGTCACTAGCCCAATGTACGATCTTGCCACAGTTGTGACAAGTGTCATCACGGGTGGCCTTGCGGCCACCGTTGGCACCGCCAGTATTTGCTCCACGCACCTGGGGGCCCTTTCCCCCCTGCGTGGCTGGCACTTGCGGCCACTCGACGAACTTGATGCCTCCCCATTCTTCTGCTCTTGCTGGCAAGCGAGCCACTGCTTCTCGGTGAAGAGAATCTTGCCCCTAGTGGTGGCCGTCTCTGAAGATGGTTGGGGCTCATCAATGTCGACGACCTTGAGGCAACCTATCTCCTCTTCGATCGACATCCCGGAGAGGTCCATCAAGGACTCGATCGAGCGAGCAATCTGCTTGTATCTCCCGGGAACGCAACGAAAGAGCTTGATGAGGACATCACTAGCTCAGATATAACCATGCTTATACTTTACAATAAACAACCCAAGGTTCATCCATTCTATATTAGATTTACATTTTATATATTTGAGCTAAGGATGCTACACCATGAGCTGGCTTTGTTTTTAATTACAGAAATTCTTTCATGGATCAAGCGATACGTTAAGAGCACATCAAGGGCATGGAACATAATGGAAATTGATTGGGGACCAAGTCAAGGACATGAAAACATAATATACAATTTTGGGACGTTATTTATGTGCCAAGAGAAATTGGAGATTAACTTCTACATGTTTTCAACTTGGATTCGGACTACATGGACAGTAACAAATTCAAACATACACAACTTTTACATGGCAGCTCCGATTTGGATGATCGTGGACTCTTTGGAAAGCTTGAGACGTTCTCTTTTCAACGGATGCATCTACACTTCTCGATTCGATCTGAGGAGATTGCAATAACCAAAACAATGCGTGTTACTCAGACTCGAACTTCAAGGAGAGCACGAGATTCACACATGCATATCTTTCACATGGAAGCTCTGATTTAGATGATCTTGAACTTTTTAGAAAGCTGAGGATGTCTACATGGAAGATAATATATTTACTCCACTGAAAGAATCCTGGCCAAGGCTTAAGAATCTAAGTTTCTTTTTTCTAGTAATATTGTTTTGGAAATAATTAGTTTCCATATGTAATAAGTTTCCAAACTTTGGGGACGTCCCTAGGGCTATAAATACCCCTAGAGACTTTAGTTGTAATTTGGGGTTTTGATTAGATAAAAGTTTAGCCAATGCTACTTGTCCGTGTAAACCCGTGATCGGTTAGATCATCGGTTTCACGTTTCAGAACCCCAACTATCCATCATGCGTCTTTCATATCTTGCAATTGTAGTTGCTCCTTTATCTTGTTCTTGCTCGTTCTTCGATTGCTTGCAGGAACAAGGTTGATCACTGATAAGATCAACAACCCTTGGAGTTGGTGTATTGATCACTAAGGTGCAACACGAACGTCTCGTACGGTTGTAGTTCAGTCGTCAACGTCATCTCCTTCCAATCGAAGTTATCTTATCCTCTACTCACCGAAAGATCGGGCTACCCGAGTCTCCATCAAGTGGTATCCGAGCTTTCGTTGCTCGGTGATTTTTTTATTTCATTTTTTTCCTACAGTCCAAAAAAAGCCACACAAAAAATTACCTGAGATCCAAACCTCTTTGAGCCTATTACTAGTTCTGTTTAGTATCGGCTTTTTGAGTTTTTGGTTGTATCGTCATGTGAAGTTGCTGGTCTTAGCGTTTAGTTCGTTTAGAGTTTCGAGTTCTTGTCATGTTTTTACCACTGTGTTTTTGTCTATTTTAGTCGGTTTGTTATTTTGGAATTCGGGTAGAATTCGGGCAGGTTGTGCAGGTGTTACTAAAACTGTCATATCTCACATATGCTAACTCGGATTGGAGAGTTTTGATACATTTTGGATAGCTTGCAAGAGGATCCTTATTTTTCCTTTTAGATTCAACTTCATATTCAGTCGTTTGTTTTTTCTTTTGGAACGTAAAAGTTTGGAAGTCCTGTACTAAGAGTCACCTTGTCATTTGCCGTTCTTTAAAAAAAGGAGAGAAAAAAAGAAAAAATGCGGAAAGGTGCTAAAAAAAGAAAAAAAAGAAAATAAGAAGAGCCACACCCAAAAAGTGAAAAAAGTGGAGAAAGAAATCTTGTGACAAAATAGGAGGAAAACTAGTTCTACCATTGTCAGTTTGGTGGTATCGTTTGTATCTAGGCTCGCGTCTCTAGTACGTTCAAGCCTAGGACCAGCTCAATACCGACGTTGAACAATTACTCAATTTTCTTATGCTAATGTGGTTCTAGTTTTCCTTGCTACATATTTTAGCCTACCTAGAGCTCCACAGATTTGACTATAGCTTGTACAACCAAGTGTTGCCAAGGCATCGATACATCTAATTCCGTGGTGCTTGTGGTTAAGTTGGTGTACAACACTTTCATGCTTGCATTGGTAAGAACTTGTAAGAGCTTGATATATGATTGAGCGAGTGTGACTTTGTGCCTTCACAATGTTGTAGTTAATAGGAGCGTACATATTATTTGTATATTTCTTGTCTACTACTAATCATGGGAGGGATACACAAGGAGATAGGATATAGTGAAGCTCAATATTGACATCTTCATCGACACCTGAGGGATCAACACGATAAATATGCGGTATGTGATGAAATTTTAGCTAGGTTCAAATGTACAGTACCTTATTTTGAAGGAAATTATGACCCTCATGCATATATTCAATGGGAGTTAGCTGTAAATATTGAATTTGAGAAGTATAACATGTCTGAAAGAGAAAAGGTTATGACTGCCTCTAAAGTGTTAGTTAAAGATGTTGCATATCATTGGAAACATCTTTGTAGACATGATAAAATACCTCAAGCTTGGAAAGACTTAAATAAATATTTGAGACATGCTTTTGTTCCTCCATATTATGCCGATATTCTGTTAAAGAAACTACAAACTACAACATTTAAAACAAGATAGCATAATTGTTGCCTCATACTATCATGATATGCATGCTTGTTTATTACATTGTGCTATAGATGAATGTGAAGAAGTTATAGAACAAAAGTTTTTACGTGGGCTTAACAAGGAAATTCAGGAAATGCTTCTCCACGAAACATATAATTCTCTCTCTCAATTGTTTGAACTTGCATGTCGAGCTGAAATTCAGATTGTTATTGATTTAGAGGAGACACTAATCAGTTTGCCTTCTAGTTCTACTAACTTTGAACAGGAAAAAGAGAGCTAGTATGCAGTTACATCATCATAGAAGGTTTTGCAAGGTAATATATGTGCTGAAATTAATCAAGGTGAGTGTGCTCCTCATCAAACACAAATTCATGCTATTATAGAGCAATCATTATTGGAACCTTTTTCTTAAATTTCTTTGTTAACAGACGATTTGCTTGAAATTCCTCATGACAAAGAAGAGTTGTGTGTTAATGCTTCACTTATATACCTTCCACAACTAGTGGAAGAACGTGTTGTTTCTATTGTCAATTCCTCAAGCGTTGATTTTAAAATGTTTTCCACATTACTAATGAGAATGAAGAAATTAAATTGTTATCATCTTTAAATACATGGGGATATATTTAAATTATGGATCTTTTTGAGCTCACTTGTTTAAAGGAGAAATTATTTGCACGGTTTAATTTGCCATGTCCCGCCAATGTTATTTTTCATATATTTGGCACATACCATAAGAAAGACGTATACTTTGTGCATAGAGTTTACATGTGTTCAGGTTTGAAATTACATGTAAAGCCTGAAAATAATTACCTCGAGCAAGTCATTTTAACTAATCCTATTATCTCAATAGTCTATTGTTTTGATTTAAATACACATGTATGTTTTTAAGAAGGAGAGCATGTTAAGCTGTTCGACATCATCACATTTTCGTCTCCTTTCATCAAGGATGGTTCTTCACTAACACGTGTGAAACTGAATGCCAAGGTGAGTTGGTTTGCTCCTACTCACAATGTAACAAAAGGACAAGTGATATTGCACAATGATATCTATTTTGTTAGGAGCTATAATGACCACGAATACAAGAACAAACCGAGGACGGTTTGTAGCCAAGAAGGAGAGAATGATGAGGACATCACTAGCTAAGATATAACCATGCTTATACCTCTATTCTATATTATATTTACATTTTATATATTTGAGCTAAGGATGCTATACAATGAGTTGGCTTTGTTTTCAATTACAGAAATTATTTCATGGATCAAGCGACACGTTAAGAGCACATCAAGGGCATGGAACATCATGGAAATTGATTGGGGACCAAGTCAAGGCCATGAAAACATAATATACAATTTTGGGACATTACTTATGTGCCAAGAGAAATTGGATATTAACTTCTACATGTTTTCGACTTGGATTTGGACTACATGGACAGTAACAAATTCAAACGTTCACACAACTTTTACATGGCAGCTCCGATTTGGATGGTCGTGGACTTTTTGGAAAGCTTGAGACGTCCTCTTTCCAACGAATATAGCTACACTTCCATATTCGATTGAAGGAGATTGCAATAACCAAAACAATGCGTGTTACTCAGACTCGGACTTTAAGGAGAGCACGAGATTCACACATGCATATCTTTCACATGGAAGCTCCGATTTAGATGATCTTGGACTTTTAGAAAGATGAGGATGTCTACATGGAAGATAATATATTTATTCCACTAAAATAATCCCGTCCAAGGCTTAAGGATCTAAGTTTCTTTTTTCTAGTAATTCTGTTTTGGAAATAATTAGTTTCCATATGTAATAAGTTACCAAACTTTGGGGATATTCCTAGGGCTATAAATACCCATAGAGACTTTAGTTGTAATTTGGGGTTTTGATTAGATAAAAGTTTAGCCAATGCTACTTGTCCGTGTAAACCCGTGATCGGTTAGATCGCCGGTTTCACGTTTTAGAACCCCAACTATCCATCGTGCGTCTTTCATATCCAACAATTGTAGTTGCTCCTTTATCTTGTTCTTGCTCGTTCTTCGATTGCTTGTAGGAACAAGGTTGATCACCGATAAGATCAACAACCCTTGGAGTTAGTGTATCGATCGCTAAGGCGCAACACGAATGTCTCGTACGGTTGTATTCGGGTCATCAACGTCATCTCCTTCCAATCGAAGTTATCTTATCCTCTACTCACCGAAAGATCGGGCCACCCGAGTCTCCATCAAAGCTTCTCAATGGCTCTTTCCTCATTGATGATGTCTTCACCATGCTGCACTAACTTCTGCAGTAGAGAGTTGAGACAGAGAGCAAAATTATCAACATCCTCACCTGGTTTGAAAGCCAGGTTCTCCCACTCCTTGCGTAGTGCCTGTAGTGTAGACTTGCGGGCGCGATCGTTGCCGATACGCACTGCACCGATAGTATCCCAAGCCTCCTTGGCAGTTCGCTTGCAAGCAATCAAAGAATGCATCTCCGGCGGGATTGCAACAACGAGGGCCTCTAGCGCCCGCCGATCATCGTCGTAGTCCACGTCGTCGTATGTGACCGCCTCCCACATGTGCCGCACTTGGAGCTTCACCCTCATAATCACGGACCACTCGGTGTAGTTGGTCTTGGTGAGGGTGGGTCATCCAACACCAGCACCAGCATCCTTGATAATGGTCTAGAAGCTGTGATGACCATGGCGCCGGTCCAGGGAAGGACAGCCACGCTGCCTGTGAGGGTCGCATTCGCCAGGAGCATGACCGTCGCGTGCACATCCTCCCGGAGTGTTGTCGGTGCGTATGGGCCCGTTTGGGCTGCCACCGCGAGCACGGGGCTGCGCTGCTGCCCACTGTGCCACCCGCTCATCCTTCTCCCTCCTTGGTAACTCGGTGTAATATCTCATAAAAAATATCTAAAAACAAATATCTAAGAAGCCAAATGTTGACCACTTTCTCCTAAAAGTTGACTTTTTGATCTGTTGCTCGTATGGTCGATCGGGAACCGTGGTTGCGAATATCTCATCGACATGATTCCATTTTTGGTATTAAACAGTTGTTTCGAATATCCGATGAATCATAGTAGGCCCAACAATTTTCAGCCGTTAATTTATTTATAAATAAAGGATGAGGCTAGAACCTCCTCACAAATTCTAGAGTTGCCTAGAGATCTCTCACGTGTAGCGCTATCTCTTTTCTTCCTTGCTCTCAAGAATTCTCTTGATTTCTTATTTCCGTTGAATCTTCACGATCCACTGCAGGTTTCTAGTTATGTCAATCTTATCTATGTGCTATAGTCGTTATCTTCAGTTGCTCCTTTTGTTTTGTTCTCATACACTGTCGTATGAGGCTGCTACCGTTTAATCCATTATTTGTCGCTTTGTTGTTTTGTCGGTCATCTCCATCTCTTCCTCTACTTATTCTAGAGTTTACCAACCTCTTGCCCATCAAGTTGCACGGTTAATTTATTGGTTATACTCACTTTATTCAATACCCACCATGTGTTCAATGAAATGATTATAAGAGATTGATATGCTATCTTTCCTTTTTGGATGTAATAGAAGAGATATTTGTCACTTGCAAAGTGACATGTTGTTGAAAATATATTGTTTTCTTGAAGAAAAATCAATTTTGGTTACTATGAAGTAGACCAAATAACATCGTATAAATGACATTAAGAAGTGTAGAAAGAATGTTTTGGTGTTGTTTGTACTTTGATCGTGTAATACTCAATATGTGTTTATACAGGTGGTAACCCTTCCGAGCGCAATTAAACATATAGTATTCTTTGTCGACACTAGTATAAAGGCAAGTAACATGTTATGTTTATATTCATGTCTTACTTCTTTCCCAAGTTAATTAAACTTGAGATGTTGCTTTTAAATTTAGTCCATCCATATTCAGGTGGGCTATTTTGTGGATACCAGGTTGCATTAAAGAAATTATAAGAATTAACGTCAATTCACATGCATACATATGCACATATGCATTGCATAAGGTGATAAAGGCTAGTCACTGCCATCGTGCCTGACTCGTACTGGTACATGGAGTTGCATGAGAGGCTAGTATATCTAGCACAAAACTATCAATTGGAGTTGCATGAGAGGCTAGTATATCTAGCATAAACTCTCAAATGGAGTTGCATCATGTCATACATATATTTATTTGATGATTGGATATACAAGAATTTTGAGGAGTGAAATTCAATGCCATGATAGTTGATAAAAGCATGTTGAAAATTATTGGATGAAGCAATTGGTTAATTACAAAACAACTTGTGAATGAGTAATATATGTTTATATTCATAATTGTTGCTTGCTGAGCTTGTCTCACTTTTTTTTTAATTCTATTTCAGGTGTGTTTGCTCGATGAATCTACCTTTTTGTGGTACGGGATTTGTAGTGGCACTTATCACTTCACCATCTATAATCATAAATGGAACCATGTTTAAAATAGTTGTAATTTGTAATATGTAGTTTGTGTTGTAATAATTTGAATTTTGAAACCAATGGGGTTTTTAGTCATAGAAATGTTTATGACTGTGAGTTTTGATAAAGTTGATATCTTTTTGGTGATAAGTTATAAACTGCATGTGATTGTGGATGGATGACCTCACAATTACAGAGGAGTTATTGCCATTTTTTTGTTTTGGTGGTTAATTGCTGATTAGAAAAGTAGGGTGTTACACTCGGCCTCCAAGTCGAGGCTACCTCCCTTGGAGGCAGTGCCACTGTTGCTACCGTGGCACAAAGCTTCGATCTCTGCCGCCGTAACACGTGCTGCAGCCGCAACCACCGCCGCTTCCTCTTCCGCTCTCGCTACTGCTAGTTCAGCCGCCGCCAACCTCGCCTTCCGAGCCACCACTATCGCGGACTCTGCTACCACCCGGTCGCGCTCCTCCACCATGATGACTTTGGCCTCCTGCCGACGTCGTGCGCTCAAGGTGACCGAGCGAAGAGAGTCTCCTACGGACATTGCACACCGCTAGAGTGGAAGGGTCGTGGGGGTTGCTGTTGCACTGGGAGGAAGCCGCTACTATCGAGGTGCTGCTCGGAGTGTGGGTGGTGCTCACCGAGTCATTGGTTTCCGGTGGATTGGCAAGGGAGGAAGATGAACAAGGAGACGGGCGTCTCCATTGGAGAGAGTCGCGGAGGGGATTGGAAAGGTCATAGAACCATACAGCTCTGATACCAATTGTTAGACAGAACACTCGCATTGGTAGGGATGACACTCAGAGTTGGGGAATTTTCTTCTCATTCAACTCACTCAAATGCCATGCCAACCCGAATGGTTGGGGATACATATTTATAGGCTAGCCATGTAGCCCAAGATGCTAGATGCTAGTCTAAGATGCTAAAGCAAAGATGCTAGTCTAAGATGCTAAAGCAAAGATGCTAGTCTAAGATGCTAAAGCAAAAGATGCTAAAGGTGCTAAGACTACAAACTTGTCCACACATTGACATCACACATGTCATGCCAAACAACATGTCATGCCAAGACACACATACACACACATAGACTTATTCTCTCACTTCTCACCTAGCAATCCCTTTCTCTTGCAACAAATGTCATCTATTGCCTTCTCTACCATTGGAACATCACAAGAGGGTGATCCAGGGCTCTGGAATTGAGTGTAAAGAAGTAGTAGCAAAATCATTCTCTTAGATCATACATAGCTTTAATATTAGCCGGTGACAAATTAAATCACAACTCATAGGAAGCATCATGGGAAGAAACTCCTCGCGAACAAGCGACATCATAGGATGTTTAGCTCAGCGATGGGGTATTTTTTGTGACAGAGTGTGTTGTATGCCACCTAAATGTACTCCTTTCAAAGAATCAAGCTTCTCCATTTCACAAAAATGAAAAAATAGATGCCTAAGTACTACATATCCCTTTGCCACTTTGACTTGTTCAATCCCAATTATGTTTGTCCCAATCTAATCTACCAATCCCAAGAGTTTCCCACCCTGCAAAAGGCATCCATCAGAGACTCACATAGAGAAAAAACCCCTAACCAAATAACTCCACTGGATCTCCATGGTTCCAAGAAGGGGCATGGGATCGTTACGAGAGAAGGGGAGCACGACGACCCTCAAATCCTTCTAGTGTGAATGTGAGACTGAGATCAATCAAGATAGAAGAGAATAGATGGAGGGTGTATTTGTCTTACATGAATGTGCAAACCAAGGACTTTCCCTTGCCATCCTTGGACACAGTGATGCGGAGGCCATTGGGGAGCCTACAGAGGTCATCAACTCGACCGGAGGTGGCGGAACTAGTCCTTGAGGGTGTGGTATCGGTAGTAGCCCCATACACGGACACAACTGAAGGAATTCATAGAGGCAATCCACTCGTCATTAGGGGAGAAGCGGGCAACGGTGGTGCCGTGGTGGGGTAGAAGTGGTCGGGTTAGCCCTAGGCATCGAGCGGCACGTCGAGGGGGCAGATGATGACGCTGCACCGGGTGCAGCAAGCAATCGTGTTCATCTTGGTGTCGCCCATGAGGAGGACTCCCCATCCCCGCTTCGTCGCCAACGAGCATGTGTATGTCTCCTATAGATGCGCCATTTCCCCTCAACGTGCGCACAGAAAGGGAGGGAAGGGGAGCGGCAGTTGTGCGTGGAGGGGGAGCGGTGGTTGCACGCGGAGAAAGGGAGGGGGAGCGGTGGTTGCACGTGTGGGATGGGAGGGAGGGTGAGGAGGGAGGGGAGTCAATTGCGGCCTGAGCGTGCGGCGGCGGTTGTGGGTAGAACTTGGAAGGGAGTCAATTGCGGCTCTGTGCTCGTGGGGAGGGAGGGAGAAGCGTGGGTGACGACGCGGACTGAGCCGCGCATACGTAATGGGCCGGGCCGACAGGGCACTGCGCGCGGAGGGAACAGAGCAGACGGACGATGCCAGACCAAGTTCGCTCTTCATAATAGTAGAGATAAAGTTATTTTCGTTGATAACATGTATTTTTCTTTATATAGAAACTGGGAATTTATCTTTCACGAATAACATGCATTTTAGAAATTGAAGATTTATATTTTATATTTTACCGACATATAAGAAGATGTTCAATGACACATGAGTTAAGGGAGTAAACCTTAATTTTCAAAACGAGGGTATAAAATCAATTTTTTCATTATAGAAGGTGGTCATGTTTGCCTGGCTGTTTGCTTGAATTTTAGGCAAATTTGTATCACAAGTTTGACTTGTTTTGGGCAGCGTTTGATTCATTCTGTGCAAAGTACTTCTCCGTCATGTATTTTTTAGCATTTAAAATATATCCTCAAAACTTTAATTTTATTTCCATTTCTTCTGTTAATACACAAATTAACTGTTGGGGATGTGACCCCCAGTACCCCATAATTAGGCTTATCAGACCGTACCAAGTACATACCAAGACCACTATTGACCGTCCAATATAGCCCATAAATAGGGTGTTTAGTTTCGATAAGGAAAGATGAGTTTTTATCAAATAATTGACTCTAGATATGGTATCAAGAGATTTATTTGTACCAAAATCTCTGTAATTAGGGATTTAGCACTCGAGTTTGATAGACAATACAAATTTGACTTGGGGTAGAGTCCCATATTGTTGGACTCACCTTCTGATTATATAAAGGAGACAAAAACCCCTAGAGATCATCTGATCTATCATCAATCATCTATCCATTTAGTTCCACCATATTTTCCCGCTTTTGATGTCTTAAGCCTCCATAGCTTAATTGTGTCATATTGATTCACCATCGTACTATACACCAAAATACAAGACATATGGCTATTATCCTCCAGGAAGCCTAAACCAGTATAACCCTTGGCTCTTGTATTCTAGAGTCTATTGGGGAAAGGGGAAGCTATGTTAGCCAAAAATTTCAAAAATTCATCCCAAAGCCCAAGAAGCATGCGCGTGTAAGATCATAAAACGGTACCTTCTAGCACAAGATGCGCTAAGTGCAACGAAAGAAGATGTTGAGGAAGCACATCCTTGCCTATCCTCACTTTATCTCGGCTGTTCCTCATCAATCCAATCGGTGAAGATAACGTAGTTGTTCACGTGATGAAGTCTATGAGCGTCGCTATTGGAGCAACGTCTCCATGGTATCCACACGTCAAGGGATGGGATCCTTTCCACATCGGCGTGCTAGCATCGCCCGTGAGAAAACGAGAGATCCTCAATCTCAACTTTTGAGATCAAGAAAGGGAGGAGAGGAGTTCTTGGTGGCTAGGTCCAAACTAAAAACTGATTGTTCTCCAAGACGTCCTCCTCCTCTCTTTATATAGAGGTTATAGCCCCTGGTCGCCAGCAACTCGAAACTAACAAATAGGTTACAACCGATTTGTGCTCCAACAGATCCAATCTGTTTTACCCACGTCAGAACTTCTGATCCTAGATCGGAACTTCCGATCAGGTATTTTCGGTCTCTTAATCCAGCACGTTATCATAACAGATCCAATCCGTTTTCATCCACCTTGGAACTTCCTATATACATATTGGAACTTCTGACTAGTACAATTTTTCTGATTCCAAATCGGAACTTCCGGTTTCGTCTCTAATTAGAAATTATAGGAACTTCCGATACCATATCAGAACTTTCGATTTGAGCTCTCGGTTTCAAATATCATAAATTATCGAAACTTACGATAACACATTGGAACTTCCAATTTGAGCTCTCTATTTCCAATTCAGAAAATAATCAGAAATTCCGATTCCAAATTGGAACTTCCGATCCAACCGGAATTTTATTGGGCATACTTCCTTCGATCTCCCAATTGCACAAGAACCAATTCTTTGCATGCTTATCAATCCATTTGATGAGAACATCACCAGTTGAGATAGGATCATGATTGTGAGGAAACAAGTTAAGGTGCATGCTTTTTATGTTAGATTTAATTTTTATATATTTGAACATCAGATGCTACACCATGAGATGCGTTTATTTTCAATTTCAGAAATACTTTCTTGGATCAATAGAAGCGATGCATGTATATGGAACTCTTGTATTATCATGGAAGTTGATTGGGGACCAATAGACGTTGAGTCGAGGATGACTCCAAATCAAGAAGGAGAGGATGATTAGGACATCCCTACCAATGATACAACCATACATGAATACCATGATCCAATTATTCGAGTTCGAGCATGACGATTAAATCTATAGGTCAACTCGTTTCTAAGTATCTTAGTATATTATCTTGGGAATAAATTACTACCTAGTATTATTATTATTGTTAGGAACCATGAAGATGATGAAAATCACTTGGAGATAAACAAAAAGTTGGAGAAGGACCAGGAAGGACGTTGTGACGCCCCGATTTATTAAATCAGAACATTATTGAATTTCCCAAGAAAAACAATAATACAAGAGGTTCATCATGCGACACGTACATACGAGCAATCATCCGTGGTACGCAGACCACATTATTACATAAGAGTAAAATTAAAATAAACAATAAAAATAAACTGCATGACGAACGCCCTCTTTAGGATCTTTCTTCTTGACTGGGTCGCTACTCCAGACCATCCTCGTAGTAGGCATCCTCTGAATTGTGAGTCCAACAGGTATGAGTACGAAAAGGACTCAACAAGCCACTGCAAATGCAATAGTAATGCAAGGTAATAACAAAAGGAAGGATAATGGCTAAAAGTGCGGAAACGTACATTTTTCAGTTATTGCATTTAGTGTAGTCAAATTTAATCATGCGGAATAATAAACATGAACATCATAATACCATCTAACTCGAGGAGTATGTTTTCCCTCCTCGCACAACAGTCCTTACATGCCAAACCATCATGCACATTCATTTAAAAGTAAACTAACTGTGGGATGTCACGCAACCCGCCCTCCACCGTTGGATCGCGATCGGGCGGCCACGGGCGATGCGGGGGAGTTAAGTTAACGTGGACGGCCAGGATTAAAACATCGAACCGGTACGCGATGGATGACCTAGATTCATCGCGGGTTTTAAATACTAATGGACTCACGAGATCACACCGTACCGCTTCGCTTAGATCATACGGGCCAGATTAAACCGAGGGATGGATTTAATATCGGCCGTCGGATCGTGATCGCGTGGTTGGGGATGAATCCGACAAGGCACGGGTAGTTTACCCACGCCGGTCATCTTCTTCGGCGATGACGAGCGGGTCAGGGGCCACGGCGAGCGACGACGGTCCAAGCTACGCCTAGAAATGGAAAGTGGACATCAAGGGGAACACAGGAGTACCATTGTGGTGGTCCGAGGTCGACGGGGTACAGCCGGCGATGAGGGTTGATGGCGGAGGGGTTCGGGTCCCTTGTCGGCGATGGTGTTCCGGCGGGGTTCATCGACGACGGAGGGGTGGCCGAGGTCAGGGAGGCGCCTACGGTCATGACAGTGCGGTCGTCGAGGACGAAGGGGGACTTTGGGGACGGTGAGCAACGGCTGGAGCGAGGGTGGCGGGGTGGTGTTAAAAACCGAAGAGGGGCGCTCTGGTTCGTTCTCAACGCGATCGGACGTGCGGGCTGGATGAGGTGGAGGCTAGGGGCTTAAATAGAGGCGCCAGTGAGGGTCAGAGGGGGACACATGCAAGAAAAGCTGAGGGGAGGCATTCACTCGCTGGTGAGGTCTTGCCATGCATGGGCGCTGTGATCCTGGGGCTTAAACACGTCCCTTAACGCTATTAAACGGTCGACGAACCTCGGGGGGCATTAAACCGGCGACGAATTGATGGGAGGAGGGCCGACAGGGCATATCCGAGGCGAGGTCTTCGGCCGGTGGAGTTAGGGGGGTGTGGCGCGAGGTGGATGATGGTCCTGACAAGCGGGGGCCATATGTCAGCGGGCGCGGGGCGAGGGCGTGGCAACGGGGCACAACCGACAGGTGGGGTCGGGCGGTCGGGCGCGCGCGCGAAGGGAGAAGGGCTCGCTAACAAGCGGGGCCCGGGTGTCAGTACGGGGCGCGGGGAGGGAGTGGGCTGGGCCGGCTGGTGGAGGGAGAAGAGGGGGAAATGGCCCGTTACTGTTTAAAATGTTTTCCGAATAAATTTAATTGCTGAAATTGGTTTAAAATATTTGGGCTACTTCCAAGGGTGATAAAAATTTGTAAAAATTCTCAAAAATATATCTTGGCCTTGGGATCATATACAAAATTTCTAGCCCCTAGTTTGAATGTTTCATCTAGGTTCTAGTTCAATTAAGCTTAGAAGGGCATTAAAGGCATTTCAAAATAAATTATTTCCAGAAAAATATATTAAATGGTTTTTTTATTTCTCTGAAAATTTGGGGTGTTACAAACCTACCCCCCTTACAAAGAATCTCGTCCTCGAGATTGGAACATTACTCGAATAGCTCGGGGTATTGGGCTTTCAACTCGTCTTTTTTCCCACGTGGCTTCTTCAACGGGGTGGTTGTTCCACTGAACCTTACAAAAGCAAACCACACGACTCCTGGTTACTCTTTCCTTAGTTTCTAGAATCTTGACGGGTTTCTCAATGTAGGTCAAGTACTCTTGGACGTTGAGCTGTTGGAGGTCGGCTTGTTCTGTGGGCACACGGAGACACTTCTTCAGCTGAGAGACGTGGAACACATCATGTACTCCTGCTAAAAATGGAGGCAGTTCTAGTTGATATGCCACTTCTCCTTGCCGTTGGAGGATCTAAAAAGGTCCGACATAGCGGGGTGCTAGCTTGCCTCTCATGTTGAACCTTTGAGTGCCACAGAGGGGAGTGACTCGGAGGTAGACATAATCGCCCTCCCCAAAGGTTAGGTCTCTCCGTCGGTTATCGGCATAGCTCTTTTGTCGGGACTGGGCTATCTTTAGTCTGTCCCTGATGATCTTGACTTTCTCTACGGCTTCTCGCAATATATCTATCCCGAACAGTTGTGATTCTCTGGTCTTATCCCAGAGTAACGGTGTTCTGCACTTACGCCCATAAAGTGCTTCAAACGGGGACATCTGTAGGCTAACTTGATAGCTGTTGTTGTAGGAGAACTCCGCATAAGACAAGTTCTTGTCCCACATTCCGCCAAAGTCTAGAGCGCATGCTCTAAGCATATCCTCCAATACCCCGTTGACCCTTTCGATTTGACCATCGGTTTATGGATGATAGGCGGTGCTAAAGTTTAGCCGGGTGCTAAGCTCTTCTTGAAGGTTCTTCCAAAACTTAGAGGTAAACTGACTCCCATGGTCAGATACAATCTTCTTTGGCACTCCGTGCAGGCACACAATCCGGGTCATATACAACTTGGCCAACTTGGCGACGGTGTAAGTTGTCTTGACGGGGATGAAGTGAGCCACTTTGGTGAGTCGGTCGACGATTACCCAGATAGAATCATGACTGGCTTGGGTCCTGGGTAGTCCTGTGATGAAATCCATTCCTATCTCTTCCCACTTCCATTCGGGGACCTTGAGGGGTTGCAACAGTCCGGCAGGTCTCTGGTGCTCTGCATTGACTCGCCGGCATGTGTCGCACTTGGTCACATACTCAGCTATTTCCCTCTTCATGCTGACCCACCAATATTTCTCCTTTAGGTCTTGATACATCTTTGTACTCCCGGCATGTATGGAGTATAGAGTATCGTTGGCTTCTTGAAGGATGAGGGCATTCAACTCTGGCTTGTCGGGTATGCATATCCGATTTCCGAACCATACGGTATCATGCTCGTCCTCGGAGAATCTGGGAGCTTTACCTTTTCTCATGTTTTGTTGGATCTCTAAGATGTCTGAGTCTTCCTTCTGTGCATCCTGGATCTAGTCTATCAGGATAGGTTTGGCCTCTAGGGCGGTGAGATATACTCGGGTGGCGATCCCTAGGTTCAACCTTTCCATCTCCTTGTATAGGAAAGGGGCCTGGTCCTGTATCATGATGGCATTGCAGTACCCTTTTTGACTTAGGGCGTCTGCCACCACATTTGCCTTGCCTGGGTGATAATGGATGCCCAAGTCATAATCCTTGATCAACTCCAACCACCTCCTTTGCTTGAGGTTCAGGTCCGGTTGGGTGAATATATACTTGAGGCTCTTGTGATGGGTGAAGACCTCGCACCGATTTCCCACAAGGTAATGCCTCCATATCTTCAAGGCATGAACCACGACTGCTAATTCCAGGTCATGGGTCGGGTAATTCAGCTCATGTGGTATCAGCTGTCGAGAGGCGTAAGATATCACCTTCCCATCTTGCATCAAGACACATCCCAACCCTTGGCGAGAGGCATCACAATACACGTGGAAGTCCTTCCAGATGTTTGGTAGAGTCAGAATTGGGGCTGACACGAGCTTCTTCTTAAGGGTCTGGAAGCATTCTTCACAATTTGGGGTCCATTCAAACTTTACCTCCTTCTGCAATAGCCTGGTCATGGGCTTAGCGATCTTTGAGAAATTCTCGATGAATCAGCGGTAATATTCGGCCAATCCGAGAAAACTCTGGATCTCGGTCATGTTTGTGGGTTGTAGCCAATTGGTCACTGCTTCTACGGTGGTTGGGTCCACAGCTATTCCTCCGACAGATATGACATGACCGAGGAACTTCACCTCAGATGACCAAAACTCACACTTGCTGTATTTGGCGTACAACTGCTGTTCCCTTAGCTTTCCGATTGTCAGACGGAGGTGGGTCTCATGTTCTTCCTTGGTATTTGAGTAGACGAGGATATCGTCGATGAACACCACGATGAACTTATCCAAGAACTCCATGAATACATTGTTCATCATGTTCATGAAAAAGGCCGGGGCATTCGTGAGTCCGAACGACATCACAGTATACTCGTAGAGTCCATAGCGGGAGGTGAAGGCAGTCTTGGGGATGTCTTCTTCTCTAATCCTCAATTGGTGATAACCTGACCTGAGGTCAATCTTGGAAAACACCAAGGATCCTTTCAGTTGATTGAACAGGTCGTCGATCCGAGGCAATGGGTACTTGTTCTTGATGGTTACGTCATTTAGGGCCCTATAGTCCACGCACATCCTTTTAGTCTTGTCCTTCTTCATGGCAAAGATGACCGGTGCACCCCAGGGTGAGGTACTCTGTCGGATGTACCCTTTTTGTTCCAGGTCTTCGATGTTGCTCTTGACTTCAGCAAGTTCATTGGCGGCCATCCGGTATGGGCGCTTGGAGATTGGAGTGGTCCCGGGGACAAGCTCGATCCTAAATTCGATGTCTCGCTTGGGAGGCATCCCTGGTAGGTCCTCTGGGAAGACGTCCATGTACTCCTTGACTACGGGCACTTCCTCTAGGGCTAGTGAGTGGAGAGACACCTCACGAGGTTTGCGGTTGGTCATCCGAAAAGTGACGGCTTCGCCTTCGGGGTTGGTAATAGTTACGGACTTGCAGGCACAGTCGATCACTCCCTCGTGCTTCATCAACCAATCCATCCCTAGGATGAGGTCGAGTCCGGTACACTTAATGAGGACTAGCTCGGCCTAGAATAATATTCCTTGAATCTCTATCTTTACCTTAGGGCTGAACAGGTGGGCTAAAGTTTTATTGCCTAGGGTGGCAATCATCATGGGGGCTGGTAGAGGGAGCACTTCCAAGTCGTTGGTTTTCACAAAGTCCTCCGAGATGAAAGAGTGTGTTGTTCTAGAGTCAAACAGTATTATTGCTTTGTTGGAATTGGCAGTAAACGTACCGAGTACGACTTCAGGAGCTTCTTGAGCTTCCTCCGCGCTGATGTGGTTGACGCGGGCACGAACCGCCTGGTTGGGGGCCGTGCCTTGAGGCTGCTTGGGGTGAGGACACTGATGCACGTAGTTCCCTTCCTTCCGGCAATTGAAGCAGATGACCAGATTTCCTTGGCGGTCCCTCATGATTGGGGCCTTGGCGGCGGGCGTCGGCTGAGCGGCTGGAGCTGGTGGAGCGGGGCGAGAATGCCCGGCGTTGGATCCACCGGCGGCATGAGGCAGCCTGTAGACGGGCCGAGGATGGTAGGCGAGCGCTGGTGGTGGAGGGACGAAGCGGGGCCTCTGAGGGTTCGCCTGATGATGCTTGAATGCAACCATCTTCCTCTTCTTGAGGTCCAACTTATTGAATTTCCCAAGAAAAACAATAATACAAGAGGTTCATCATGCAACACATACATACGAGCAATCATCCGTGGTATGCAGACCACATTATTACATAAGAGTAAAATTAAAATAAACAATAAAAATAAACTGCATGACGAACACCCTCTTCAGGATCTTTCTTCTTGACTGGGTCGCTACTCAGACCATCCTCGTAGTAGGCATCCTCTGAATTGTGTGTCCAACGGGTATGAGTACGAAAAGCACTCAACAAGCCACCGCAAATGCAATAGTAATGAAAGGTAATAACAAAAGGAAGGATAATGGCTAAAAGTGTGGAAACATACATTTTTCAGTTATTGCATTTAGTGTAGTCAAATTTAATCATGCGGAATAATAAACATGAACATCATAATACCATCTAACTTGAGGAGTAAGTTTTCCCTCCTCGCACAACAGTCCTTACATGCCAAACCATCATGCACATTCATTTAAAAGTAAACTAACTATGGGATGTCACGCAACCCGCCCTTGACTGTGGGCTCGGCTTTTCGAAAAGATTTATGACTCTGATCAGAGGTGTACTACTCTACCCACAAGGCACACACTCATCCCATACACCAAAGTGTAATGAGATGACCCATACCACGGGAACTCGTGCCAAAACCTCAACATGAAATGCTCCAAGCGATAACCACCCGCTCTAGGTTTCGCCGGCGCTCCAGGTTGCATCCCGGCTAACGTCGCACCCCCTTTTGCGCCACGTCGGTACAAGCCACCCGCAGGTGCTGCTTGACCCATCTCCAAGTGGTGGCCTCGGTTTGGAACATCCCACACCTTAGTTACGACTTACCCACTAGACTTGTGGTTAGTACGAAAGTGTATTGCAACGGATCCCGCAGACCGGTCGTTATAGTGCCCCGGGTGCTACCGACCAATGCCCTATCTTGCACCCGGAACCCACCATGCATACCCTCACAACCAAAACTCTATCACCAACAGTATTCCAGAGATGAGAATAACGGGGATCATATAGTAGATTCCAATTGCTACGACTCATTTTTAATCCTATAGCAACCGTGTCGATACATTGGACACTAGCTAATAGTACTAATGATATGGTGACAAGGAGTTTAGGCTAGATAGCATGGCTTGGGTTGCACATCAAGGTCGGGGGATCCTAATAAATATATTGTAAGGGTTTCATTTGACTAATGCATGTATATCCTATGTGTTTTAGCGATAGTTTAGTAAAACATGGGTTCAACATGCTCAAAAGATTGGTTTGGTGACTTGCCTTGTTCAGCGAAAGGCGACGGGGGAACTTCCGGGTAGTATTCTGGCTCCTCGGTGGCGTTGCAATCTTCTCGGTACGAATAAAATAAACATAACATTCAATTAAACAATCCAAAATCACACAACAAACATATAGGTTTTGATTTTATTGAACCAAGGAAAATAAAGCTGTTAAGTTTCTAAATTTTATTTTATGGATATTTTAAAATTAACTCTAATGGAATAAAGGCCTTTCTAAATAGGAGTAAAAATGTATTTTAACTTTATGACCAATTTAAAATAGGATGTTCAGTGTAAACCTAGTGGTTTTATTACACCAATATGAAAAGAATAAAAGATAAATTTTTCTAAAGTTGAAATGGACAAATTTGAGTTTACCCTAAAGTGCATTTGAATACTTTATTAAACAAAAATAAAATACTCAATATAAACCTACTATTTTTATTGCATTAACATGTAGAGAATAAAATTATAAATTTTCTGGAATTGAAATGGTAATTTTTGGAGTTAAAATGCACAAGATATGAATTTTATAAGTTTAAAACTATTTCTGGAAATTAATTTAAATCCAAAAACAGGCGTCGGTCCATGGTGAACCGGATTCACCATGAACCCGCGCACTGTGCACGTGTGCTGGATCCAGATCCACCGTTGGATCGTGATCGGGCGGCCACGGGCGAGGCGGGGTAGTTAAGTTAACGTGGACGGCCAGGATTAAAACATCGAACCGGTACGCGATGGATGGCCCATATTCATCACGGGTTTTAAATACTAATGGACGCACGAGATCACACCGTACCGCTTCGCTTAGATCTGACGGGCCAGATTAAACCGAGGGATGGATTTAATATCGGCCATCGGATCATGATCGCGCGGTCGGGGATGAATCCGACACGACACGGGTAGTTTACCCACGCCAGTCGTCTTCTCCGGCGACGGCGAGCGGGCCAGGGGCCACGGCGAGCGACGACGGTCCAAGCTACGCCTAGAAATGGAAAGAGGATGTCAAAGGGAACACGGGAGTACCGTTGCGGTGGTCCGAGGTTGACGGGGTACAGCCGGTGACGAGGGTAGACGACGGAGGGGTTCGGGTCCCTTGTCGGCGATGGCGTTCCAGCGGGGTTCATCGACGACGGAGGAGTGGCCGAGGTCGGGGAGGCGCGTACGGTCATGACAGTGTGGTCGTCGAGGACGAAGGGGGACTCCGGCGACGACGAGCGATGGCTGGAGCGAGGGCGGCAGGGTGGTGTTAAAAACCGAAGAGGGGCGCTCTGGTTTGTTCTCAACGCGATCGGAAATGCGGGCTGGACGTAGTGGAGGCTAGGGGCTTAAATAGAGGCACCGGCGAGGGTCAGAGGGGGACACATGCAAGGAAAGATGAGGGGAGGCATTCACTCGCCGGTGAGGTCTCGCCATGCATGGACGCTGTGATCCCGAGGCTTAAACGCATCCCTTAACGCGATTAAATGGTCGGCGGACCTCGGGGGGCATTAAACCGGCGACGAATTGATGGGAGGAGGGCTGATGGGGTGGATCCGAGGCGAGGTCTTCAGCTAGCAGAGTTAGGGGGGTGTGGCGAGAGGTGGACGACGGTCCTGACAAGCGGGGGCCACAAGTCAGCGGGCGCGGGGCGAGGCCGTGGCAACGGGGCGCAACCGACAGGTGGGGTCGGGCGGTCGGGCGCGCGCACGAAGGGAGAGGGGCTCGCTGACAAGCGGGGCCCGGGTGTCAGTACGGGGCATGGGGAGGGAGTGGGCTTGGCCGGCTGGTGGAGGGAGAAGAGGGGGAAAGGGCCCATTACTGTTTAAAATGTTTTCCGAATAAATTTAATTGTTGAAATTGGTTTAAAATATTTCGGCTACTTCCAAGGGTGATAAAAATTTGTAAAAATTCTCAAAAATATATCTTGGCCTTGGGATCATATACAAAATTTTCTAGCCCCTAGTTTGAATGTTTCATCTAGGTTCTAGTTCAATTAAGCTTAGAAGGGCATTAAAGGCATTTCAAAATAAATTATTTTCAGAAAAAATATATTAAATGGTATTTTTATTTCTCTGAAAATTTGGGGTGTTACAGACGTCCAAGCCAATTGAGAGTCCAATCTAACTACAATTCGTGTCCAACTCGGATTCCAGGAGCAGCGTGCACTAAAATCATTACCGAGGCCACATACAGACTCTGTTTTTTACATTCCACCTAGCCAAGTAAAGATGACTTCAGAAAATTTCTGATGCCATCGGTTTCATCTCAAAAGTCCTTCTAGATCAACGGGAATCGTCAAAACAAGATAGATTCTAGAATATGTCAGCATGCTATTTTCTGCGTTATTGGGCCTTTGGGCCGTGTATCCAGTTAAGCCCATTAGGGTTGCATCCAAAACTACTATATGTTTCTACAACCATCTAGGGTTTTTGGGTTTAGTTTACACGTTGCTTTGATAGCCGCCGCTTCGCAGATTTGTAAGTGAACCCCAATTCGCAGATTCCAATAGAATTTTCAGTTCGATTGTGTTTTCTGTGTTCTTGCTTGTGTTCTTCGATTCACAGGCAAGGATTAGCATTCTTGGCTAGGTCAATCAGGCTGTGCTTGGTTGATAACCAACAGAGCAGTGGTGTAGCGATTGCAAGGGCCGATCTCGTGGATCAGAAGCTAGATCGTCAACTTCGAGTTCTCCACAAATCATTGTTTATCCCCCACCTGATGGAAGATCGGTACCCCCTCCCTCCATCAACTAGTATCAGAGCTTGGTTTACTATCACGTTCGTGTATCTTAGATTATATTGAATTAATATTTGTCCCATAGTCCACGAAAAAGCCAACAAAAAAATTTGTAGTCGTAGGTTTTCCCCAATCCAAGACCATCCCTAGCCTTTGCACATTTTGGTTTTAGAGTCCGTAGTATTGAGTTTGTGTCCTTGGTCAAGTCCGGTTGCTGGTTAGTATTGTGATCCTTTTTCTAAATCCCTTATACTAACCACCACCCATAAATCACCTTTGATTTGCAATTCGTGTCCGAACTAGAACCTCAAAACCCTAATTCAGACCGCCTCTGATAAAACAATCATATCTTTTGCATATGGACTTCATATAAGGCAAATAAATACATTTTAAAAATCTACAGAAAAAGTTAGATCTAAGTTTTCCTAGTTATCTAGGTTCGCCGATTTTAGTTTTTCCAAATTCGGCCGGAAAGATCGAGTTTTCCAGCCCCGAAGTGTCTTGCGCAGATTTTTAGCTCATCTTTATTTATATACATAGCACTTCTTTGCAGCAAAATTGTATGACATCTTCTTTGTGCTCCTAGTAAAAAAAAGAAGTGTAAAAAAATATTTCAAATAAAAAATATCAAAAAATAGAAAAATATCAAAAAAGGGAGCACTTAGAGACATGTTTGGAAGATATTAGTGTTGTGTGTTGTTGTTTTTGGTACTGTTTTGTGCTGATTTTGTCATACATAAGTCATCCTTTGAGACTCAACCACTCTCTCATATAAGCCTTATTGTCATAGGGATCACATTCAGACCAGCAATTAGTAACAATACTCTGGACACTTATTTAATATTACTATCTGTTTCTGAATCGTGTTCCACCATGTAGATTACTCTTGTTTAACCGCCTAGACTCCACATATATTGTGGGATCGGAATGGCGACTAGAGGGGGGGGGTGAATAGGCGACTCGACACTTTCTTTCGAAGTGATGGCCTAATCAAATCACCCAACGCACCTCTAAAAACACAAATTAACGTTTCAATTCAAACAGTATGAATAATAAGCTCAAACAGAGTCAAAAACTCAAAAACAACTTTGTTTCAAGCTCCTAGACAACACCTATTAGAAATACTCACTCTGGAGATCAAACTCAAGTATAAAAAGTTAATCAGAACATGTTAATTAAATTACAATTGAGATTCAAACACTTCTGAAATTTTTCGGACGGTGAATAGTGAATGGTACCTTCAATAATATGCATAAATCACTTTTAGTTCAATTAGCAGGTTTCAACTTCAAACTAATTTCAGTTCAGCACATGAGTTACACTTCATCAACATACTTCAAACGTTCAGATTTGAAAATAGAATTCAGGAACACAATTGAATTTCAACTCAGCTTTGAATTCAGAAATTTGGTACTGAAACTTTTGTGAAACTACTGTAGCAGATCATGAACTAAAAAGGATAAACACTTTTAGGCCAAAAGAATCCTACTCAGCAACTTTTGTAATTTTCTTTACAGCAAGAAAAATGACACAACTACAGTTACTGTTTAGTACCCAACAGCAAATCAGGAAAACATATTTGACCTGAGTATACACTATTCAGATCAAATGTTTCTACCAAAACAGACATGAGATACAGACCTGAATCAATGAAACATCTCAACAACTAACATATAGCAGTACAATGATGAAATAACTGCTGAAAACAATACTCTATCAACCCTGTAGCAGAACCAATAAGACTGAGATGAATGAGTTCAGAATAAACAGTAATGAAGCATTTTATGTTATGACATTAAGTTGAATATTGAATTAGAAAGATCTCTCCACAAATGATACAAAACTGAAATAAATAGAAACAACCAGTACTTACTGTTTTTAGGATTCTCTTTCAACAACACTTTTGTGAATAAAGCTGTAGCACTAATCAAACCACACATATAAGATTTCAGCACAACTTAAACCTTTAAAAATTCTGATCTAAACCTCAAATCTCAGCAGCAAAACTAGAACAAATAGATTTATGAGTTAAGCACTTCTATTTGTATCTACAGCACTGATCATTCAAGAAAGGAAGGGTCAAAATTCAGAGTATATAACCACAGGAACAGAACAAATGCTATAGAAGTTACTCTGAAATCAGAGATGAAAACACTGTTCAACAAAATGGACAAGATACTTTTGTAGTTCTAAACACCCACCAAAAATTTCAGTGCTAGAGACAAGACATGAGAGTATTCAACCTTCAAAAACAGTTTCAGAAACACTTGAAGTCAGACTGAAATTGAATTAATCACTAAAATTCAATGAATCAAACTCTTTGACAAAATTATCAGCACAACTGAAAAATCCAGACATATTTACTGCTCCTGGACAAACTCATTTGATCAGATCAGAGAAAAATTATTCACAGAACTAGATGATTCAAATCTTTCAACATGGCTCATTCAATCACATATACATGCATCCTAATTGAATACATAGAATCAAAACCACATCAGAGAACAGACATGATCACCAAGTAAAACTGTAATCACACCTCGAATCAGAACTGACTCAAGCATCAAGTAATTTCTGTTTATACATCAGTCTAACCAGTGAGAATCACATCAACTATCACCACAGATTATCTAGAAACAACAGAAAATTTGTTGAGATTCTAACCTGACTGATGGCTGAGGGAAACAAGCTTCTGGAGTTCCGGCAAAACCTTCTGGTTGCTGTTCACCGTCAAACCATTCCAGCCAGAAGCTCTCTCGGCAGAACAACCTGGCCTTTAGCAGGGAAAAATCAGTCTGGCAGGATCAGATGTAGAGAAACACATTCTGCACGCCTGTAGCAGATCCGATACCCTCAAAATTTACTGCTCACGATCATGCTTTCAATGATAGCAGCAAGAAGGAAATTCTCAGGTGTTTAAACTTTGCAAAAACCAATTGGATAGAATGTTCTGGTCATTCTCCATGTGCTCACGGTTTGACAGCAAGGGAGGGGGATAAATATCCCACCTGCCCCCATTCTAGAAGGCCACCTTTTTCAGATTGCCCCCTAAAACTACCCTATTACAATATACCTCTTTTTAGACTATTTTCAGAATATGTATACTCCAAAAATACTCTAAAAAGTACACACAATGACACTAAAAATTTAAACTAACACTATGACATTATTTTATTGAAATAGTAAAAACGGTAAACGTTTCGACGGTTTTCAACAAAAAACCGACAAAGCCTTTTCAGCTCTTCGACTCGTGACACCACTTCGCGACTCCGAGCACCAACAAGCCACTTCCGCTCTCGATCCCCTCGAGTCGCGTGAATGCTTGTCCTGGCCTCCCTCTCACGAACATGGTCGACATGCCGTCGCAGTCAGCCGTCCGTCCGAGTTTTGCTCCGTCTCTTCATGCACTCTTGAGATCTTCTCCAACTCCGCCCGGCCTCCCTGATCCTCGGCATCAAGCTCCCCGCTCGACCCTCGATCACCCGCTGTCGATAGTCGGTCAGCATCTCCACCCTGCACAAATAAGACAAGCCAAAACAAGAATGCGACGCACTGCCGAAACCCTCGACAGCCACACCTTCACTCCACATCGAAACCCTCGATGCACTCCACATACTCTCGACCACTCATCTGCTCAGATGCTCATCCTTGTCAATCACTCATCATCTAGACCGAAACCACCCTTGGTTTCTCAATCTCCCCCTTGATGAGTGTATTGACAACCCCAAAGCAAAGACATGATGAGGATTGCAAGTTACGCGAAAACTCATAAAAAGAGCAAAACATGTCACTTGGTAAAATATCTCACTGCTTGGGCAAAAACCGTATGCAAGGCAAAGCAAAAGCGCAAAAGCATCTCGATGCAACATTTTTCAACATGAAAGCCAACTCCCCCTTAACCAAGCAATCCCAAAGCCAAAGCATCATGTAAAACATTTCTCCCCCTTTGACAATGCAGGCATCAAGGAGATAAAAAGATGCAAAGAGGGAAAAGAGGGTAAAGCAGAGATGTGAGCTTCAGAGACATGAGCAGCTGCAATTATAGTACAAACAAGTATTCACCTTGAATATCATCTAAAAGTACTGAAAGACATCCTCATATGTATACCATCTAAACAAAAGGCATGAGCAAGTATTTTCAGACTTTATCAAATAAAAGCATCACCACTCAGACTAGTATACTAGACATGTCAAGGCATGAGATGCAAAAGCTAAACAAGCACACACTAGATAAGCGTATCCCACTTCAAGGTGCTTCAGCAAACATGATATGCAATGAATTTTAAATTTTTAATTTTTGTGCCAGGGGTTATTTGCATGTCAACCTTATGCTAATCGACCATGCTAAGCCTAGGTTGAAACCATCAGAAGCTTAAAGCAATGGTCTCGGCAAACACTACAACGTCCCAGTTCTTACCAAAGTGCTATGGTAAGCCATCCAGAACAAAATAGTGCGACAAAGAAAACCCACCTGGATCTTTTCAAATTTCAGCACACAAAAGCATGAAAATTATCCATCTTCATTTTAATTTTCATTTTCATTTTAATTCATTTTCATTTTCATTCATTTTTGATGAAATCAAGTTGCGTATTAGCATCCAAGTAAAAAGGACCTAGCTATCAGGTGTGTAAAAGATAGCAAAAGCACTCAACCCATTCAAGCTAGTTTCTAGACTAAGCAGTGACCATTTTCAAATTTTCACAAATAAAAGCCATGCTCATGACAATTATTAGATGATGACATGCCAAGTAGTCAACAATATTACAGATAATAGATCAAAGGCATATCAAAGCATGAACTTGTAAAAGAGATTAATCATATGACAGAAGCTCATGCAATGCTACACAACTCCCCCTCAAAACATGCTAGTATCTCTCGGATGCTCTGTGAGAGGGTGAGATAAAAATTGTTTTGGAATCCAGCAGCGCAAAACTCGTGAACCAGGCAATGTAGCAGACTGACCATGCACAGGAGATAAGCCATGATAAAAAGTGCGTGGTCTAGCAATAAAGCACGAACCTGGAAATCGACGAGGTCTCCCAAGCTGTTGAGCATCAAGGCCTCTTACATGTGATCTATCACCATATGAAGCATAGTGTACACCACGAGGGGCAAAATCACTCTCATGATTCCCCTAAGTAGAGAAGTAAAATCTCGAGTACTCCGCGCTGGGTTTAGAGATAAGATGCTTAGGTATCTAGCGCTGAACACCCGAGAAGTAGATAAAGCAGGAGACTGTGTGTGATGAGAATCATACTGCAGATGTGGTCTCCTAGCAACTCGCTGAGGTCTCCTAAAATAATTAGGACCAAAATGCCTACGTGGTCTATCATCATACGAGGTATGATATACACCACGATGAGCATAGCCACTCATATAACAGTAAGGAGCCTCAAAATCAGGATGAGAGCAAAAAGCAGACTCATCCATACCTAAAGATGGGTAGTGCATGACCTGAAAACTCATAGCAAAAGACCGTCGCTCATCCCTGATACAACGAAAACAAAACCCAATCAAATGACCCACCCTATGACAATAAGAACAGTGATACACTTTCTTGGGTGTGTGGGTATGGGTCTCAGGCGCAAATCTCACAGTTTTCTTGGGTTTTGGCTTAGGAGGTTCATCTAAAGCACAAAGAGCTTTCTTTATCGGTTAGGTAGGATTCTTGGCTTTTTGATCGGTGTCTAACAAGGCTTTCTCTTTCTCAAGGGTAGTGGGAGGAGTGAACATAGTTTCGCTCAAAGTGTTTGGAGTGGTTCTCTCAAAACCCAACCCGAGAGCTAACCCTGCCTTGTCAGCACACATTTTGGTTTTAGCCAAAAGTAGGTTCATCCTACCCTTTCCTTCAGTGCATTTTTCCACAACTGAGAGAAGGTAGTCATTCTCACATTTCAATTTTTCCGCTTGCTCTCTAGCAAAGCTAAGTTGGTCCTTAAGGGTGATGCAGGTGGGACATGCCGGCTGCACATCCTTAGAACACTCAGAACTCTCCAATCTAGCCTTTAGTTCTTTACGTTCTTTAGCAACAAGTTTAAGTAATCTATTCTGAGAATAAACAGCATCATGCAATTGATCATTCTAAACAAGAAGCTGATCATGGGATAGATGTACCTCAGAAGTGTCAAGCTCGTCGCTGCTGTAGTCGTCATCGACCGCGAAGCAAAGGTCGGTGATGTCCACTGTCTTCTTCTCCTTCTTCTCTTTCTTGGGAGGCTCCTATTCCTCTGAGCTTGGCTCCTCGCTTGACGTGCTATCGATGTCGCTGAGGGCGGCCACAAAAGCTCTAGCTACTCTCTTAGCCATTTTTCCTCGCTTTCCTCTGAAAGAAGATTTCTTGTTCCATTTTTGGTGCTTGTACTCATTTTCATTTTTCATTTTCAGTTTAGGGCAATTTGCTTTAATGTGAGACGTATCTCCACACTCAAAACACCCCTGTGACCCTCCTCTCCTTTGGTCTAATCTATCATTGTAAAAGCGAGTGAACTTCCTGACGATGAGAGCTAGCTCCTCATCATGTAGAACATCCACTTGTTCTTTTGTGACAGAGACAAGGGAGGATAGGTCAAAAGCACCAGAGAAAACACAAGCTCCAGAAACACCTGATGAATTACCTCCAGATGAGGTGCCACTGCCGGGACCGGAGACTAGTGCCATGGACTATGGCAAAGAGCTCCCAATCCCAGGACAAGATGCCTTGGCGATCTCGATGGACTTTAGCTTACTGAAAAGTTCATTGCATGTCAAAGTATCAAAGCTAGCAGATTCTTCAATGCTAGAGATCTTAACTTCCCATATGCTACGATCCACCGAACAGGCTTCGAACACATCCTTCGAAGTTCTGGTTCGGAGGTATTTAACAGCTCTGAAACCAGGCTTCGCTAGGAGCAAAAGTTCGAAGTCAAGAAGACTTCGCTCCACCCACAACACCAAAAACTCAACTCTGCTAAGTCAGTGCAGGCTCCGCACACTGGGTGCCTTTGAGCAGGTTTCACACTTCACCCTTCGTAAGAGCAGACTTCCTTCTGAGGACTTCGACCAAATACTCAGCGATAGCAACTGGTGCTAGGCTTCGTACTTCGAAAGTCTAAATGCACACTGAACACACTTCGCCGAGGACTTCGACAAGGGAAGAAAACGGGCTTCAAACAATGCTTCGCTAGTAATCAGAGAGGTCTTGCCTCCAGTTTACATAGAGCAAACAGACACTGAAAAACACACACTTCACATGAACAGACTTCTCACACACTTGTCCAGAAGAGATCCAGTGCACAAACTCAACCCAGAAGAAGATGGTGCACAGAGATCAAAGCATGGAGAGCAAAGTAGGCATACAAGTTCAAACAATAAATGAAAATAGAATCAAAGTTTCATTGCTTGAACAGGGAACACAAAATGAACTCACAGACTGAATACAGAGTATGTGGCGGCTAGCACAAGAGCTCAAAAATGGCTGCTCAAAGTGTTGCTGTGGCCTAGGCTAGCCTCCACTATTTATAGGCACTATTCAGCTCTATGAATAGACTACTTTACCCCTAGGGTTTACACTGTTTTTGTCTCATCAGAACAGGGGGGTACAACTGGTAGTCTACTTTATTTGGAGGCTTCTTTTGTCAACTTCGCAGAGGAGACAACATCAGCTTTTGCAGAGCAGACATAATCATCCTTTGCAGTCTTGGATTCTTCTGAAGCCCCCCTTCGCATGCGAGGGGTGTGGTAGCTTCGGTGAGAAGCTTTGAGCCTGACGGCCTTCGCTTCACCGAAGTCAGCTTTCGATATAGTGACGGTTTTGAGCCGAAGCCGTCAAAGCCCTTGAGCCTTCGCGCCATCACCTCCGGAGTGGACCACCATGGCTTCGTAGCTTCTCCCAGCTCGAACTCCGTCAGCTCGTGTACCGAAGCCATGCATGGCCGAAGTACCACAACCACACTCTGAAGCCCCACCTTCGGAGTACCACCCTTCGAAGTCCCTCCTTCATCCAAGGCATCCGCACGAAGCATTCCATAAGAACTTCGTCGCAGTGTCTTTCCCCGAGCACACTCCTCGACGAACCTCACCCAGACCATGCCTTCGATGCACCTCGACTTCTGAGACCTTCATCGGGTATACCTTCGAGTGCCTCCCTCTGGAGCACACTTCGAATGCCTTGCCTCATTGCTGAGGACTTTGTCCACCATACTCCGAAGTCACTCCATTCTGAGTCAATTTTATCCAATTCAAATTAGTTGATTTTGAGTCAATTTTATCTCTAGTTAATTTTTGACGACTTGTATCCGTATCTAAGTCCAATTAGAGTACCGGCACATCATGTCCAACCCCTATAAATATATGGGTAAGGCCGATTCAAGGGCTCTCTTCCCCAAAACTCTAATAGATCCAATCTATTTACATTGAATCGTACTTTTACCGTTCAATTTACTTTCCTTGCCCTAGGATTATCTTAGCACGTACATCTTTGTGAGTTTGTGTTGTAAAATCTCCACCCACCGCGTCATAATCATGGTAAGCCTTGTCGATTCACTTGTGAATCATCCGTATATTTCACCTAACGGTTTTTTTATTGTTTTATCGATTTTTATCGGTAATTCGGTCTCTTGGCCAAATTTCTTCTGGTTTCTTGGTGTTTTTTGAAGTGTTTCACCTTCCTCATGTTCGCCAAGAAGTCCCGTGCAAAGATACTGTTGGGGGAAATAGCTTTTCCCTAACAGGGGTCAAATGACGGCGAGCTTCGAAGACCCCGAAGGCTGGAGCCTATTAGGCTGGCGAGGCTTGTAATTGAGCCCTGGCCCCCCTTCATACAAAGACCGTAGCGAAGACTACTTAAAGGAGACGCAAGGATAGAATATAGACATCGAGGTCTTGTGCGAGGCCTCTTTCAGGTCTCCCTATGAGACCACTCCGGAGCCCTCTTGGAGGCCCCCCTCAAAGGGCCCTCCATGGTCCTTCCGAGGTCTTCCCCAAGGTCATCCGACGCAGAAGCTATAAAATATCCCTATACCACTGTAAAACGAGAAGCAATACCAGGGGCCCCTGCCCCTAATATTGACACATAACTACCATGTCTGTAAAAGCTGCACATGCACTCGAATAGTTTTACCGTTTACCCCTATGAATCCTAGTAAAAGGGCACTGTGAGTAGAGGGTAGAATCAGCTTTTCCTTTACTCTCTTGCCTATATAAGCAAGGCACCACCCTTGTAACAGGGGACAACCCATAGTGAAAAATACTACAAACTGAACGTAGGGTTATTATCCTCAGAGGAGACCCAAACCAGTATAAAATCATCTCTCTCTCTAAGAACCCTTGAAGGTTCATGTTCTACACCTTTATTACAGAAACCTGTTTGTAGCTAACGCAATTTCTACAACAGATACCAGTAACAAGACGATCACCGGAGGACCCGGGCGATCGGTTTTGTCATTGTTAGTCTGACTAGCATTGACGGGCTAGTCGGACCGAGTTGTGGCGGGCCGTAATCTTGTCACCGGTGCACGGTCAGTCCGATCAGCTATGTGCACTGAGGTCCCGGAGCACACTCTTTCGCCTGTGCGGTCTGACCGCAAGGTTCACCCCTGTCTGACCGGTCCCTCTAGGCCGGTCCGACCGACTTTACTGCTTTAGTTCAACCGACCCTAGTTTGGCCGGTTGGTTGCTTTTTTCTTCTTTTGGATAATTGGATAATATTTTTGGTATTATTTAATTTCCTAGCGACTCCGTTTATTTCCCTTGTCACTATCTAGGGTCGTCGGAATGTGACGTCAGCGTCATGTTACACTTTGGGACTTTGATCGTCAGATATTAGTGTCAATAGATTGAAAGTAAAGAAAATTCAAGGTAAATAATAGATTGGATCTATTGGGGTTTCAAGGTGGTCCTTGAATCAGCCTTGCCCCTATATTTATAGGGGTTGTACATGACGTGCCTGCGCTTTAATCTAGTCAAAAAACAAACCCAAGTAGTTAGAATTTGATTAGGGATAAAATTTACCCGAAATCAACTAATTTGAATCGGACTCAGATTGTGCCAGTCTGATCGAGCCCACATGGCTGGTCAGATCGGCCCGTGCCAAGTCTGGCATATTTTTGTCCCAAAATTACCAAAATTGATATTTTGACAAATTCGACCATAAATTCCATTTTTTGCTATCAACACATGCCCCCTTGCATTTTTTCAAACTTAGTGAGCAAAAATCACAACGAGCTAAGGGTGATATTGTTGATAGCAAAAAATGACATTAATGGCCAAGATTGTCAAAATATCAATTTTAGTAATTTGGGCCAAAAATACACAAGTCATGTACACACCGAAGACTTATAGGGCCAAATACCCATCAAACATTGGGCTCCGGAGACCTTTTAGCGGCCTACTAGCTTTGGCCCGAAGGCCCTTCGGAGGCCAGCCTCGCCGAAGCTTCGGCCCGAGGAGCAAGCTTCGGTAGGCCAGCCAAAGGCCCACTTCGGGCCAACTTCAGAGATAGAGTTTGAGTCTAATCCTGGTTGTTTTTATCTCTATAAACTCGATTAGGCCGAATCCTACCAGATTAGTCTTGGAGATAAGAAGACTATCCCCTATAAATATAGTGGTGAGGCCAATTCATTAGACCCCCCAAACACAAATCAACTTCAAACCCTAGTTTGAACCGTACCTTTTATTTTTCCTTTACTTTCTGTACAACCTTCGTGGGTTTGCCTGGAAGCCCTCTGCCGGCCACTTCGGAACAGTGGTAAGCCTTGTTACTTCTCTCGTGAAGTACCCGTTAATCTACGTAACAGATTGCTATCGCCTTGTTACTTTGCCTATGAAGTATCCATTAATCTATGTAACAGATTGCTACCTTCGTTTACCTGCTGCAACACTTAGTAAATTTGGTCTCCAGGCTGAATTGGCACTTGATCTCTATTTTGCTGCAGGTTTTCACGCTCAGAGCTCCTTCGCCGAAGGTGTCCGGAGCCAAGAGACTAGTTTCGCAGGCTACCAGAACACCCTTCATCGGAACACCTGCTTTGACTGCCCGTGCCGACCCGTCACGCTATTGTTAGTATAGCCAAGTCCCGCACTCTAGAGTGCACCACAACAGGCTTCGTCGCACCGGGCTTCGTCAAGCCAACACTTCGCACCAGACTAAGTCGTGCTAGCGCGTTGCGTTGGAAGTGTTTTTGTCATGTCAGAGGCTTCACACCGAACCCTGTCGTTCGGAGGTGATTTCGCGTCAGAGATCTGTTCGGAGCCTCCCTTTGGCCAGATCGATCTGAATGCCAAAGACTACCTTCAGCAAACCCTTCGCACCAGACGCTGAAGGCCCCCTTCGGTGACCCCTTTGCACGGTACACTTCGAACCAGTTAGGCTCCGTTCAGCTGGCTGGTTTATTTTATTTATATATTTCTTTCGACTAATTGGATTATTTCTGTGTGATGTGATTACCTAGTGACTCCATCCCCCTTGCCACTGTTAAGGGTAGTCGGAACGTGACGTCGATGTTGTGTTACACTTAGGCCTGTTCCTAAGTATCCACACACTTTTGGATCGTCGAACTGACCCAAGTGCACGGGCACGTTTTTGTGTCAACACACTTTTTGGCGACTCCGCTGGGGAAGGCTACACCAACATGACGATTACATCTACATCGACTGCAGGTATGTCTACGATGACTACTACCTCACCGATGGATCCCATGGGGGCGCATATATCGACAACCGTAACATAATGACGCCTACCCTTGAAGATATCCCTGAAGAAGACTGGGCAGAGATCGAGGCAAAGATGAAAGCGCTTCAAGACCTCATGCTTGGGAGCTACGTCAAGACACGCGCCGGCTTCATCAAGCGCGACATCAACGTCCCCGACCTCGCTTAGACCCAGGTAACACTAGTATCGCCTCCTTTATCTTCTTTAGAAATTGAGCAAAAAATAGTCGCATTAGTAGATCAAGGTGTTAGTGCTTCACTAGCCAACCATTTAGATTCAACAGTTAGCTCTCAGGTAGAGGCGACACTTAGAAGGTTCGGCCTTACTGAAGTTGTACCTCCAGCTCCGATTGCTAGCGTACCTCCGATGAATCGCATTTACAGAAGAACTGATGGTAGTACCAGCAAAGCTATTGCGTCTTCAGCCTCGACATCTATGGCTGAGACCAGTCACCATGCTTATGGCCAAACTAACACGTCTTACTATGCTCCACCTCCACATACACCTGCGCCAGTGTTTCCTGCGTTGACCGCGCCGCATGCTCCCACACAAACGCATAGGCTTGAACACGTCATACATCCCGAGTTAGCGCACGAGGAGGATCCCCGCGGTGGACACACCGACATACCGCCACATGTCACGCCCCCACATGAGAGATGCGCGCAAGCAGTAGGCCAAGATGACATAGAGGAGCGGATCCATGCACTATTTAGGGAGTGCACCGGCTTCGTACCTAGGGGTCGGGCTAGGGTTTACCGCAAACCATACCCAAACCATTTCGACACTGTACCATACCCTCACGGCTATAGAGTCCCCGTGTTCACCAAGTTCGACGGTGAGGGTAACAAAACCACACTAGAGCATGTCAGCCAGTTCTGAGCACAATGTGGAGAAGCTAGCGGGTCAGACGCTTTAAAACTTAGACTAGTTTCTCTCTCTCATTATGCGGCACCACTTTCACTTGGTTTTCAGTGCTCCCACTGACTTCTGTCCAAACGTGGGCTGAACTAGAACAAAAGTTCCATGACTATTTTTACACGGGCGAAACATAACTGAGGTTTTCCCACTAGACATCGGTTAGACATAAATCTAGCGAGAGTGTCTCCGAGTACATCAAGCGCTTTTGAGACACCAGAAACGATGTTTTAGTCTCAATATTTCAGAAAGGGATTTGGTGGATCTAGCTTTCAACGGGTTGCGTTCTAAGATTAAAGAGAGGTTAGATAACCAAAACTTTTTAGAAGTCAGCCAAGTCCTACAGTAGGCTCTGGTCCAAGAAGGCCGAGCCAAAGATAAAAAGTCTATTAGAACATTCAACAAGCCTAGGGCTGAAGTCCACATCATGGAACATTCCGACGAGGAGGAATCAGAGGAAGAAGAAGATTCGACTGACATGTATGTGGCCGAATGGGTTTGGAACGCTAAGAGTAAACCCATCACTTGTTCTGAACTACGACCATCTCCCACTAAGAGTCAGCCTAGCGAAGTCAAATACTCGTTTGATATAACTAAGTGCGATAAAATATTTGATTTTGTCTTAAAGAACTAGCTTCTCAGGGTGCCTAAAGGCCAAGTCATTCCATCCACCGATGAGCTAAATAAACAACCCTACTGTAAGTGGCATGATTCGCATTCTCATTATACTAACGACTATAATGTTCTTTGTCGGTAGGTTCAATTGGCCATAGAAGAAGAACGATTGAAAATAGACTCCAGTCCAAAGATGAAGCTGGACAAAGACCCCTTTCCCATGAACATCGTTGACCTCGATGAGAAGAAAGTGTTGATTCAACTAGAGTATGCCGAGTCAGCTAAGAGGAAAGCGGTCATTATCGGAGAATCGCACACACACACACACTCGTACCAAAAAACCCTGAAGTAGGAGTGTGGAAAAGGAATGTCAGCACATCTCCTTCGGCTAGGGCTCGCAAGAAGCTGAAGGTGACATATCATATGCTATTGAACAAACACCAGAAAAAAGCCAAGGAAATAGGCACCCGTGCAAAAAGGCTAAGACAGCCGAAGGGACCAAGGCAGTCAGAAGGTGGCTTCAGACCACAGTGGTTGAACCCCCGTACAGTAGCTTCAGACCCAAGTGGCCGAACCCTCCACATAGTGGCTTCAGACCCTAGTGGCTGAACCCTCCGTACAATGAGTTCAGACCCCAATGGCTGAACTATATGCATAACGAGTTCGACCCCCAATGGCCGAACCCTTCGCACAACGAGCTCGAACCCCAATGGCCGGACTCAACTCCGCTCTGGGCGAACCCTCTGATGGGAGGCTTCGGTCCACAATGGCTGAACATACCTCCTTCCTAGCAAGACCCTTTACTAATATGGTCTGAAATACCTTCGACATGGCCTAACCACCCTCCAAGCAATGGGTTTGGCTCATAGTGGGCGAAGCCGCTGGAACAACCGATGCCCCCGCCATACAATTCGGCAGGGACCCCATGGGCTCCATACACCTTGCCCCCCAAGTACGCTTCGTAGTATAACATTGCCTCCTATTTTCCTTCGGAGTATCACAATTGGCAGGGAAAAACAGACGCGGCGAAGGGAGACGTCTTCCACAGACTGTCCATAGTACCTTCGAATCGACTTGCATAGGACGGAGCCAAGGGAGATGCACGCGAAGAGGCAAAAGAGAGGGAGTCCGAAGCCATCACAGTCAGGGTAGGTGTGACGACCCGATTTAACAAATCGGAACATTATTGAATTTCCAAAGAAAAACAATAATACAAGAGGTTCATCATGCGACAACGTACATACGGCAAGCATTCATGGTACGCAGACCATATTATTATTACATAAGAATGAAATTAAAATAATAAAGATAAAATGCATGACGAACGCCTTCTTGAGGATCTTTCTTCTTGACTGGGTCGCTACTCCAGACCATCCTCATAGTAGGTATCCTCTGAATTATGTGTCCAACGGGTATGAGTACAAAGAGTACTCAACAAGCCACCGCAAATGCAAATAGTAATGCAAGATAATAACAAAGGAAGGATAATGGCTAAACGTGCGGAAAAGTACATTTTTCAGTTATTGCATTTAGTGTAATCAAATTTAATCATGTGGAATATTAAACATGAACATCATAATACCATCTAACTCGAGGAGTACGTTTTCCCTCCTCGCACAACAGTCCTTACATGTCAAACCATCATGCACATTCATTCCAAAAGTAAACTAACTGTGGGATGTCACGCAACCCACCCTTGACCGTGGGTTCGGCTTTTCGAAAAGATTAATGACTCTGATCAGAGATGTACTACTGTACCCACAAGGCACGCACTCATCCCAAACACCAAGGTGTAACGAGATGACCCATACCATGGGAACTCGTGCCAAAACCTCAGCATGAAATGCTCCAAGCGATAACCACCCGCTCTAGGTTTTACCAGCGCGCCGGGCCGCATCCCGGCTAACGTCGCACCCCCTTTTGCGCCACGTCGGTACAAGCCACCCGCAGGTGCTGCTTGACCCATCTCCAAGTGGTGGCCCCGGTTTGGAACACTCCATACCTTAGTTAGGGCTTACCCATTAGACTTGTGGTTAGTACGGAAGTGTATTGCAATGGATCCCATAGACCGGTCCTTATAGTGCCCCGGGTGCTACCGACCAATGCCCTAGCTTGCACCCGGAACCCACCATGCATTCTATTACAACCACAACTCCATCACCGACATAATTCCAAAGACAAGAATAACGGGGATCATATAGTAGAACCAAGTTGCTACGACTCATTTTTAATCCTATAGCAATCGTGTCAATACATTGGACACTAGCTAATAGTATTAATAATATGGTGACAAGGAGTTTAGGCTAGATAGCATGGCTTGGGTTGCACATCAAGGTCGGGGGATCCTAATAAATATATTGTAAGGGTTTCATTTGACTAATGCATGTATATCCTATGTGTTTTAGCTATAGTTGAGTAAAACATGGGTTCAATATGCTCAAAAGATTGGTTTGGTGACTTGCCTTGTTCGATGAAAGGTGAGGGAGGCACTTCCGGGAAGTACTCCATCTCCTCGACGGCGTCGTAGTCTTTTTAACATGAATAGTAAACATAACATTCAATAAACAATACAAAAATCCACACAATAGGCATTATAGGTTTTTGAATTGCTTTGAACTAAGGAAAATAAAGTTATTAACTTTCTGAAGGTTATTCTAAGAACATATTAAAATAGTTTTAAAATGAAATAATGATCTTTCTAAAGGAACAAGAATGTAAACAATTGTATTTTAAATTTTTCTATCTATTTTAAAATAAGGGGTTTAGTGTAAACCTAGTGGTTTTATCATGTTAATCATGAAAAGGATAAAAGATGAATTTTTCTAAAATTGAAATGAGCCAACTTGTAATTTACCCTAAAGTGCATTTGAATATTTTATTAAATAAGCATGAAATATTCAAAGTAAACATACTGTTTCTATTGCATTAACATGTAGAGAATAAAATTATAGATTTTTTGGAATTGAAATGATAATTTTTGAAGTTAAAATGCGCCAGATATGAATTTTTGAAGTTTAAAACCATTTCTGGAATTTAAATTAAATCCAAAACTGCCTCGGGTTCACGGTGAACCGGGCTCACGGTGAACCCGCGCACTGTGCGCGTGCGCTGGATCGAGATCCACTGTTGGATCA
Source organism: Zizania palustris (assembly GCA_019279435.1). NCBI lineage: Eukaryota > Viridiplantae > Streptophyta > Magnoliopsida > Poales > Poaceae > Zizania > Zizania palustris. The sequence continues at coordinate 52,466,909 of JAAALK010000081.1, forward strand.
TGATCGGGCGGCCACGGGCGAGGCGGGGGAGTTAAATGAAAACAGACGCGCGAGATTAAAAGGCCGAACCGGTATGCATCGTGCGGCTCAGATCGAATGTGGGTTTTAAATACTAATGGACGCACGAGATTAAAACGTACCTATTCGCTACGATCCAATGAATCATATTAAATCGCGAGAATGACCTAATCTCCGCAGTTGGATCTAGATCGCATGGCCGAGCGTCTTCTCCGGTGACGGCGAGCGGGTCAGAGGCCACGGCGAACGACGCCGGTCCAAGCTATGCGTAGAAACAGAAAGAGGATGCTAAGGGAAACACGGGGGTACCGTTGTGGTGGTCCGAGGTCGACGGGGTGTGGCCGGCAACGAGCAGAGGCGGCGAAGACATTTGGGTCCTCGTTGGCGATGCGGATCCGGCGGGGTTTGTCCTCGGCAGAGGGGTGGTCGAGGTCGGGGCGGCGCTTGCGGTCACAGTGGTGCGGTCAGCGAGGACGGAGGGGGACTCCAGCGACGGCGAGCGGTGACTGGAGTAGGGGTGGCGGTGAGGTGCTAAAAAGAGAAATGTGGCGCTCTGGTTCATTCTCAACGCGATCGGGCGTGCGGGCTGGACGCGATGGAGGCCAAGGGCTTAAATAGAGGCGTCGGAGGGGCTCAGAGGGGGTCGCATGCAAGGAAAGCCAAGGAGAGGGCTTTAACTCGTCGGCGAGGTCTCGGCCATGCACGGTGCTGCGTTCCCGGGGCTTAAACGCGTCCCTTAACGCGATTAAACGGCCTGCAATCCTCGGGGTGCATTAAACCGACGCCAATTTAATGGGGGAGGGGCCGGCGAGGCGGATCCAAGGCGGGGTCGTCGGCCGGCGTGATTTGGGGGCAGTTGCGCGAGGTGGACGACGGGTCCGACAGGTGGGCCAAGGCGGTCAGCGGGCACGAGCGTACGAGTGCGGTGGCTGACGAGTGGGGTCGGGCTCGGCCGAGAGAGGGAGTCGGTTGGCGCCGACAGGTGGGACCGAGGCGTCGGGCGCGCGCGCGAAGAGAGAGGGGCTCACTGACAAGCAGGGCCTGGGTGTAAGTCGAGGCACATGGGGAGGAGTGGGCTGGGCCGGCCGGGAGAGAGAGAAAAGGGGGGAGGGCCCGTTACTATTTCAATGCTTTTCCGAATAAAAATAATTATAGAAATTGATTTAAAATATTTGGGCTACTCCCAAGGGTGATAAAAATTTGTAAAAATTCTCAAAAATATCTTTTGGACTTGGGAACTCATACAAAATTTTCTAGCCTCTGATTTGGTCATTTCATCTAGGTTCTAGTTCAAAAAGGCTAAGGAGGGCATTAAAGGTATTTCCAAAATAAATAATTCTAGGAAAATATATTAAATGATATTTTTATTTCTTTGAAAATTTGGGGTGTTACAAACCTATCCCCCTTACAAAGAATCTCGTCCTCGAGATTGGAATGCTACTCGAATAACTCGGGGTATTGGGCTTTCAACTCGTCTTCTTTTTCCCATGTGGCTTCTTCAACGGGGTGATTGTCCCACTGAACTTTGCAGAAGCGAACCACACGGCTCCTGGTTACTCTTTCCTTTGTCTCCAGGATCTTGACGGGCTTCTTGACGTAGGTCAAATCCTCTTGGACGTTGAGTTGTTGGAGATCGGCTTGTTCGACGGGCACACGAAGACACTTCTTCAGCTGAGAGACATGGAACACATCATGGACTCCTGCCAAGGATGAAGGTAGTTCTAATTGATATGCCACTTCTCCTTGCCATCGGAGGATCTGAAAAGGTCCGACATAGCGGGGTGCTAGCTTTCCTCTCATGTTGAACCTTTGAGTGCCACGGAGGGGAGTGACACGGAGATAGACATAATCACCCTCCTCAAAGGTTAGGTCTCTACGTCGGTTATCGGCGTAACACTTCTGTCGGGACTGGGCTATCTTCAATCTGTCCCTGATGATCTTGACCTTCGCTTTAGCTTCTCTTAATATATCAGTCCCAAACAGTTGTGACTCTCCGGTCTGATCCCAAAGTAATGGAGTTCTACACTTACGCCCATAAAGTGCTTCGAACAGGGACATCTGTAGGCTAACTTGATAGCTATTGTTGTAGGAGAACTCCACATAGGGCAAGTTCTTGTCCCACATTCCGCCAAAGTCTAGAGCGCAATCTCTAAGCATATCCTCCAATATCTGGTTAACCCTTTCGGTTTGACCATCGGTCTGTGGATGATAGGCGATGCTAAATTTCAGCCGGGTGTCGAGTTCCTCTTGAAGGTTCTTCCAAAACTTAGAGGTAAACTGACTCCCACGGTCAGATACAATCTTCTTTGGAACTCCATGCAGGCACACAACCCGGGTCATATACAACTCGACCAACTTGGCGACGGTGTAAGTTGTCTTGATGGGGATTAAGTGAGCCACCTTGGTGAGTCGGTCGACGATCACCTAGATAGAATCATGACCGGCTTGGGTCCTGGGTAGTCCCGTGATGAAGTCCATTCCTATCTCTTCCCACTTCCATTCGGGGACCTTGAGGGGTTGCAGCAGTCCAATAGGTCTTTGGTGCTCTGCCTTGACTCGCTGGCATGTGTCGCACTTGGCCACATACTCAGCTATTTCCCTCTTCATGCTGACCCACCAATATTTCTCCTTTAGGTCTAGATACATCTTTGTACTCCTGGGATGTATGGAGTATAGAGTATCGTGGGCTTCTTGAAGGATGAGAGTCTTCAACTCAGGCTTGTCGGGTACGCATATCCGGTTTTTGAACCAGATGGTACCATGCTCGTCCTCGGAGAATCCAGGGGCTTTACCGTTCCGCATGTTCTGCTGGATCTCTAAGATGTCGGGGTCTTCCTTCTGTGTCTCTCGGATCTGGTCTATCAAGACGGGTCTAGACTCCAAAGCAGTGAGGTATGCTCGGGTGGTGATCCCTAAATTTAGCCTTTCCTTTTCCTTATATAGCAAAGGGGCCTGGTCTTGTACCATGATGGCATTGCAGTACCCTTTTTGACTAAGGGCGTCTGCCACCACATTGGCCTTGCCTGGATGATAATGGATGCCCAAGTCGTAATATTTGATCAATTCCAACCATCTCCTCTGCCTGAGGTTCAGGTCCGGTTGGGTGAATATATACTTGAGGCTCTTGTGGTCGGTGAAGACCTCGCACCGATTTCCCACAAAGTAATGTCTCCATATCTTCAAGGCATGAACCACAACTGCTAACTCTAGGTCGTGGGTCGGGTAGTTCAGCTCATGTGGTCTTAGCTGTCAGGAGGCGTAAGATATCACCTTCCCATCTTGCATCAAGACACATCCCAATCCTTGACGAGAGGCATCACAGTAGACGTGGAAGTCTTTCCGGATGTCTGGCAGAGTCAGAATTGGGGCTGACACGAGCTTCTTCTTAAGAGTTTGGAAGGATTCTTCACAATCTGGGGTCCATTCAAATTTTACTTCCTTCTGCAATAGCCTGGTCATAGGCTTGGCTATCTTCGAAAAGTTCTCGATGAACCGGCGGTAGTATCCAGCCAGTCCGAGAAAACTCCAGATCTCGGTCACGTTCGTGGGTTGCAACGAGTTGGTCACTGCTTCCACGGTGGTTGGGTCCACAGCTATTCATCCGGCAAATATGACATGACCGAGGAACTTCACCTCTAACGACCAAAACTCGCACTTGCTGTATTTGACGTACAATTGCTGTTCCCTTAGCTTTCCGAGGGTCAGGCGGAGGTGGGTTTCATATTCTTCCTTGGTCTTGGAGTAGAAGAGGATATCGTCGATGAATACCACGATGAACTTATCCAAGAATTCCATGAATACATTGTTCATCATGTTCATGAAAAGGCCGGGGCATTCGTGAGTCTGAACGACATCACAGTATACTCGTAGAGTCCGTTGCGGGAGGTGAAGGCAGTCTTGGGTATGTCCTCTTCTCTGCTCCATAATTGGTGATAACCTGACCTGAGGTCAATCTTGGAAAACACTAAGGATCCTTTCAGTTGATTGAACAGGTCGTCGATCCGAGGCAATGGGTACTTGTTCATATGGTTACATCGTTCAGGGCTCTATAGTCTACGCTCATCCTTTTAGTCTTGTCCTTCTTCACGGCGAAGATGACCGGTGCACCCCAGGGTGAGTTACTCGGTCGGATGTACCCTTTTTGTTCCAGGTCTTTGATGTTGCTCTTGACTTCGGCTAGTTCATTAGCGGCCATCCGGTATGGGTGCTTGGAGATTCGAGTGGTCCTAGGGACAAGCTCAATTCTGAATTCGATGTCCCGCTTGGGAGGCATTCCTGGCAGGTCATCTAGGAAGATGTCCATGAACTCCTTGACTATGGGCACTTCTTCAAGGGCTAGTGAGTGGAGAGACATCTCACGAGGTTTACGGCTGGTCATCCGAAAGGTGATGGCTTCGCCTTCGGGGTTGGTCACCGTTACGGACTTGCTGGCACAATCGATCACTCCCTAGTGTTTCATCAACCAATCCATCCCTAGGATGAGGTCGAGTCTGGTACACGTAATGAGGACTAGCTCTGCCCGGAATAATATCCCTTGAATCTCTATCTTTACCTTAGGGCTGTATAAGTGGGCTAAGGTCTTATTGCCTGGAGTGGCAATCATCATGGGGGTTAGTAGATGGAGCACTTCCAATTTGTTGGTTTTCACAAAATCTTCCGAGATGAAGAGTGTGTTGCTCCAGAGTAAAATAGTATCATAGCTGGTATGGAATTTGTGGTAAACGTACCAAGCACGACTTTGGGAGCTTCCTGAGCTTCCTCCGCGCTGATATGGTTGACGCGGGCACGAACCGCCTAGTTGGGTGCCGCGCCTTGGGGTTGCTTGGGGTGAGGACACTGGTGTGAGTAGTGCCCTTCCTTCCGGCAGTTGAAGCAGACGACCGGCTTCCCTTGGCGATCCCTCAAGATCGGGGCCTTGGCGGCAGGCGTCGGCTGAGTAGCCGGAGCTGGTGGAGCGGGGCGGGGATGCCCGGCGTTGGATCCACCGGTGGCATGAGGTGGCCTGTAGGCAGGCCGAGGATGGTAGGCGGGCGCTGGTGGTGGAGGGACGAAGCGGGGCCTCTGAGAATTCACCTGCTGATGCTTGAAGGCGATCATCTTCCTCTTCTTGAGGTCCAACTTGTTCTGCTCAGTCTCTTGGATGAGCGCCTTGTTCACCAACCGTTGAAAGTCGGCGTAGTCGGTGGCGATGAGCTAGATGGCCAGCTCATCCTTGAGTCCCCGGAGGAACTTGGCCTGGCAGAGGGCGTCAGTTCGCACCTCCTCTGGCGCATAGAGTGCCAGACGGTTGAACTCATGGAGGTACTCCATGACAGTCTGACTGACCTGTTGCAGGTCGCGGAACTCCTGCTTCTTGACCGCAATAACTCCGGCGGGGACGTGGGTGGCGCGAAAGGCGATGGTGAACTCCGCCCAAGTCACCACGTGGTCCTCTGGTTGGGACTCATGGTAGTTGTCCCACCACTCCGCGGCGGGACCCTGGAGCTGATGAGTGGCGAACGCCACTCTCTCCCGGTCGGTGCAGGGGAGGAGGTCCAACTTCTTCCCGATGGTGTGGAGCCAATCTCCGGCCTCCATGGGGTTGGTGGTGCTGGAGAAGATCGGGGGACGCACGCGCAAGAACTCCGAGAGTTGGGGTGCGGGGGCGGGTGCTGGTGCACGAGTAGCGGGATCCACATTCTGCCGGCGGTCCAACTGTGCCTGTTGGTGCTGCATCTAAGTGAGAAGGGCGGTAATCAGCTGGTTCTGGTTCGCCATCATTTCCGCCAAGGTAGGGTGGTTAGCGGTTGGCGGCCGAGTCTATCGCTGACCCGTTGCACCCCAGTTGGGTACAACGCTCCCGGGCAAACCGTTGCTTGCCCCTTCTCCATTGTTGGACCCGGTGTTCTGGTTGTCGGCCATCTTATGAACATAAAAGTTTTTGCCATAAGAAAAAACGATGATGAAACAAACATTTTAATCAAAATGGCCCGTTGAGGCTCATATATATATATCTCAAGTGGTAAAATGTTTATTACAGCCCTGCTCTTATTTTATTCTACCTAAAACACAAGTTGTTTTAGGTAGTACCACATACACAAAATTATTATGATCAAACAACGATGACTACCATCTACTCGCCACCGGAGGCGGTCTCCGTGTTCTCGGAACCACGAGCACGCGGGTCCTGAGGGACGGTGGGCTCGAGAAAATTATCGATGATGGGGTCGAAGATGAGGCCAGGGAGCGGTGCAGGAGCGCTAGAGCTGGATGGTCCGGCGGTTGAGGGGTGTGGTGGGATCCTCTTGGGGCGAGGGGCGGGCTCACGGATGGGCTTCTTCCTCCTCGGGATGAGGGGGACCATCTCCGCAATGTCCTTCTACAGTTGCATAATCTTGCGCTGCAGCTCGCCATTTTGTTGGATTAAGCTCTTCGTCTCCTGACGAAGGAACTCAACCGCCTCATGGTGCTCGTCAACGTCAAGAACGGCCTCGGTATGGAGATCGTCCATGGCCTGAAGAAGACGCGTCTGCCAGGCAATGACCGAATCACGATCGGAGTGAACTCCAATGTAGATACTACGGTGGGCGCCGGGAGTGCGCTTCGGCACAAGCTGGAAGGACGAGTTCTGAAGACGATCGTCATAGATCATCCTCAACTCCATAAGGGCTTGGAGGGCGACGTGTTGGCATGCGACGTCAAAGGTTGGGCCCCCAAGTGCTGCCGTGAAGAACGACAGGTGCTCTCCGAATCCGTGGATGGTGAGGGAGACGTCGCATGGCCCCGCGAACTCTTCCATGTACACCCCATGGAACTCGGGTTCAAGGAGGAACCCAAGGAAGGTGACCATCATGTGGAGCTCCCTGACGAAGCCCTCGAAGTGGCGGCAGAAGCTGTGCACTTGGTAGACCGGCATCTACAAAAACAACAAGTTGAAGAAAAGTGAGGGGAGGAACAAAGTTTATAAAGTTGGTTTTCGAGAAATAGTTTTCTGCAGCTATTGGCTAGGTTGGTCCGTTTGGCTTCCTACAGTCAAGTCGGCTCTGATACCATCTTGTGACGCCCCGATTTAACAAATCGGAACATTATTGAATTTCCAAAGAAAAACAATAATACAAGAGGTTCATCATGTGACAACGTACATACGACAAGCATTCATGGTACGGAGACCATATTATTATTACATAAGAGTGAAATTAAAATAATAAAGATAAACTGCATGACGAACGCCTTTTTCAGGATCTTTCTTGTTGACTAGGTCGCTACTCCAGACCATCCTCATAGTAGGCATCCTCTGAATTGTGTGTCCAATGGGTATGAGTACAAAGAGTACTCAACAAGCCACCGCAAATGCAAATAGTAATGCAAGATTATAACAAAGGAAGGATAATGGCTAAAAGTGCAGAAAAGTACATTTTTTAGTTATTGCATTTAGTGTAATCAAATTTAATCATGCGGAATATTAAACACGAACATCATAATACCATCTAACTCGAGGAGTATGTTTTCCCTCATCGCACAACAATCCTTACATGTCAAACCAACATGCACATTCATTCCAAAAGTAAACTAACTGTGGGATGTCACGCAACCCGCCCTTGACCGTGGGCTCGGCTTTTCGAAAAGATTAATGACTCTGATCAGAGATGTACTACTGTACCCACAAGGCACACACTCATCCCAAACACCAAGGTGTAACGAGATGAACCATACCATGGGAACTCATGCCAAAACCTCAGCATGAAATGCTCCAAGCGATAACCACCCGCTCTAGGTTTCGCCGGCGCGCCGGGCCGCATCCCGGCTAACGTCGCACCCCCTTTTGCGCCACATTTTTACAAGCCACCCGTAGGTGCTGCTTAACCCATCTCCAAGTGGTGGGCTCGGTTTGGAACACTCCATACCTTAGTTAGGACTTACCCATTAGACTTGTGGTTAGTACGGAAGTGTATTGCAACGGATCCCATAGACCGGTCCTTATAGTGCCCCGGGTGCTACCGACCAATGCCCTAGCTTGCACCCGGAACCCACAATGCATTCTCTCACAACCACAACTCCATCACCGACATAATTCCAAATACAAGAATAACGGGGATCATATAGTAGAACCATGTTGCTACGACTCATTTTTAATCCTATATCAATCGTGTCAATACATTGGACACTAGCTAATAGTATTAATAATATGGTGACAAGGAGTTTAGGCTAGATAGCATGTCTTGGGTTGCACATCAAGGTCGGGGGATCCTAATAAATATATTGTAAGGGTTTCATTTGACTAATGCATGCATATCCTATGTGTTTTAGCGATAGTTGAGTAAAACATGGGTTCAATATGCTCAAAAGATTGGTTTGGTGACTTGCCTTGTTTGATGAAAGGCGAGGGAGGGACTTCCGGGAAGTACTCCGGCTCCTCGGCGACGTCGTTGTCTTTTTAACATGAATAGTAAACATAACATTCAATAAACAATACAAAAATCCACACAATAGGCATTATAGGTTTTTGAATTGCTTTGAACTAAGGAAAATAAAGTTATTAACTTTCTGAAGGTTATTCTAAGAACATATTAAAATAATTTTAAAATGAATTAATGGTTGTTGGGGGAAATATCTCATCTTCGGGGTTATTGCCGCAACAGCATGAAAGCAGATAGTGGATTCGAAGGTTTCCAGACGCCCATCTTCGAAGATACCCTGAGTCAAGCTCGAAGTACGAAGATAGGCATTGGTTCGGAGTACATCTTCGGACTAAGGCTCTTCAAGATCTTTATTGCCAGCTAAGATGAAAGATTTATCTTTTATATTATTAGATTAGTCTTTTACCATTTTAGCCCTATCAAGGGTACCAAATAGTTTCCACTATGTCGGTTGTAATAGAGGGGTAAATAGGTCTTTTCCTTAATATTTGGGCCTATAAATACCCACCATTTCACCCTGTAATAGGGATCGAATACAAGTTATTCAATACACACATTCGAACTATTCTAAGTTATTATCCTTTCGGAGGCTTAGAACAGTTCACTTCGCAAACACTCCGTTTGTTAGTTTCTAATCTACAGAAACCTGTTAGCATAATCTTTTACGCCAACAGTTGGCGCCGTCCATGGGGAACCTATTCCGAAAAACTTCGTTCTCTACCAACTTCTTACATCATGCCTCCTAAGCGGAGCGCACCCCGCAATCCCGTTCGGAGGTCTTCTCGGATCTCCGGAGAGATACCATTTGACACGGTTGAAGTCGGAGGGCCTTCGACATTCCCTCCACAAACTCCGGAAGGAGTTTCCATCCCTCGAACATACGAAGCTTCTCCGCCAACCCCTTCCATACTTCGACCACCCGGAGTCCCTCCTCCACCTTCCATCCCAATCCAAACTGATCCCACTAGCTCTCAAGACCAGGAAGATCCTTCCGGAAGAGATGAAGCCAATCTCGGAGATATGGCCACTCAAATGGCCAACCTTCAAGCTGAAGTAGCAAGGTGGCGACAAGAAGCTGCGAACAGGCTTCGCTCTCAATCCATCCCAACTATCCCAGAAGTGCCCGAAGACGATGAACCCGATTATCCCGAAGCCCCGGAGAACGCCTCCTTCGACAATGAATCTCCGCTGCATCCTGAGCTGTAGAAAATTCGCTTTGATTCAAAGTTTAAAACTTCGAAGCTCTGTAAGTATGCCGGAGACGAAGATCCCGGAGAGTTCGTTCGTTCTTATGCCCTAGCAATTGAAGCTAGCGGAGGAGTTCGAGACACCATGGCAAAGTGCTTCCCCTTAGCTCTTCAAGGAGTGGCATTAAGGTGGTTCTGGTCTTTAAAGCCAGGATCAATTGATTCATGGGGGCAGCTGAAGAAGAAGTTTATAAGCAATTTTCAAGGCACCTTTTTGCCTCCGATGTCAACGGGAAGCCTTTTCCAGGTGAAGCAGCTCCCCGGAGAGACATTGAGGCAATATTTCAAGCGCTTCGCGCATACGAAGTCGCAGATCCGGGGGTTGTCTGCATCTTCGGTAGTTGATGCAGCTCGGGAAGGTGTCACTCATCAAGGCCTTTTGGATAAGCTTCATCGGAAAAGCATCTCCTCGGTCTCTCAGTTGATGTCATACTTCGAGGAGTATGCGAGGTCAGAAGAGGGTTGGCTTCAAAGAACTGCAGCTACTTCATCCATATTGTAGGAAGTCAAAGAAGAAGTAAAAACTTCGGCACAGCCGCGAGAACCAGTCTTCGAAGTTCAACATGATCGAAGAAGAGGGCAAAAGCACCCTCGTTCTGAAGTCATGAATATTGCACCCCCACAGAAGTTTACACAGAGAGCTTCACAGTCTTCGGGGAACAAGACCAGCGGCTGGAGGCCGCCAGGAAAAACGGCTGGCAAGGGCCAGAACCTTTTCTGCTGCATCCATGGAGAAAATCGAAGCCATGCAACTGATACTTGCAAGGCTATACTTACTCTAAGGGGAGAGTATCTAGAAATAACTTCGAGTCGAGGTACTACCGACCGAGTTCTAGCTGCAACGCGCCCAGAGCCGGTCCAGGCTGTGGCGCGGATAGAAAACTTGATGCCACAAGACACCCTCCAGTGGCCAATGTTATGCCACCTCCGAAGCAAGAGGAAGGGTAGGACCGAGGGAAAAGAGTAGTTCTTCCTATCTCCGGAGGAGGTACCCTCGGAAGCATGTCGAAGAGACAGCGAAGGGACTACGTCAGAGAAGTAGGCCATATTGGGACTTCGTCGTCTGCAGCTGCAATGCCAGAGTGGTCTCATGTACCGATATCCTTTTCTGCGGAGGATGCAGCTGGCATTAAGTTCCCGCATGCAGACCCACTTGTTATCACTGCTGATATTGCGGGCACTGAAGTTCGAAGGGTATTGATTGACAGAGGTAGTTCGGCAGACATCATTTTTGTTCAAGCCTTCAATCAATTGTGCATCTCCAAAAAGCATCTCCTTCCAGTGGCTCGCCCTTTGCAAGGCTTCGCAGGACCTCCGCTTGATGCACTTGGCCAAATAGGCCTGGAAGTTACCTTCGGAGAAGGTTATTGGCCCGAACTGAGGAACTAATCTTTGATGTTGTAGATGCCCCGTATGCTTACAACGTCATCTTCGGAAGAGGCATGCTAAACCAGTTCGGAGCTGTGGTGCATCACAATTATTTGTGCATGAAGATGCCCACGCAAGCAGGAGTCCTTACTGTCTTCGGAGATCAAGCTATCGCTCGGAGAGCGGAATATGGTCATGGTCCCCCTCTTGATCCAAGACAAGTAAACAATGTACAAGATAATGAAGAAATTTTTTCAGCCTCCTCCGAAGCTTCGAAGAAGTCTTTTCCGAGACCCAGTCCTGAAGGAGAGATTGCAGCAAAGGTCATTGTTAAAGATGGTAAAGAGTATACATTTCAATTTGGTAAAGATTTACCTCCAGAAGTTGCAACCTCCTTGGAGAAGGTGGTGGAAGAGAATTTGGATGTCTTCGCTTGGTCTGACAAAGATATCACCCGAGTCGATCGGGATATCATTGAACATAGTTTACTTGTAAACCCGAAGGCCCGGCCTGTTCGGCAAGGACTCCGGAAAATGTCTGCAGAAAGAGCTGCTCTAGCGAAGGACGAAGTTGAGAAATTGTTGAAGGCTGGGATTATCAGAGAAGTGGCTCACACAGAATGGTTAGCCAACCCAGTCTTCGTCAGAAAGAAGTCTTCCGGGAAGTTGGGCATGTGCATTGATTTCACATCCTTGAATAAAGCATGCCCTCGTGACCCCTACCCCATGCCCCGAATTGATCAATTGGTTGACTCCACCGCAGGTTCGGAGTTATTAAGCTTCCTTGACGCGTATTCTGGTTATCATCAAATATGGTTGAAGCGCGAAGATGAGATCAAGACAAGCTTCGTAACTCCTTCGGGAGTCTTCTGTTATGTAAGAATGCCCTTCGGCTTAAGAAATGCCGGGGCTACTTTTTCGAGGTTAGTTGCTAAGGCTCTAGGTCATCAATTAGGTCGCAATGTGGAGGCCTATATGGATGATATTGTAATAAAGAGTGCTTTAAAGCACCAGCATAGCCTAGACTTAGCAGAAACATTCAATAGCCTTCGGGCATGTGGGATCCGTCTTAACCCCGAAAAATGTATCTTCAGAGCTAAGGCTGGAAAGTTGTTAGGGTATTTAGTTTCAAGCAGGGGAATTGAAGCTAGCCCTACTCAAATAACTGCGCTGCAAAAAATGGCTCCTTCGGAAAATTTAAAGCAAGTGCAAAAGCTGACTGGGCGTCTGGCAGCACTTAGCAGGTTTTTATCAAGGTCTGCGGAGAGAAGCTTGCCTATATTTAAAGCATTGAAAGGGTCCGGAGATTTTGCATGGACACCGGAGTGTCAGAAAAGCTTCGAAGATATTAAAGAGTATCTCAGTAATCTTGCTACACTCACGGTGCCTACTGCAGACAAAACCCTACTCCTTTACCTTGTGGCTACAGGTTCTGCGGTCAGTGCAGTCCTTGTCAGAGAAGTGGATTTCAATGGGAAGTTGGTCCAAAATCCTGTTTATTTTGTATCCGAAGTATTATCAGGAGCAAAGACAAGATACTCCGAACTTGAGAAGTTCGTTTATGCTCTGATAATGGCTTCAAGGAAATTAAGACATTATTTTTTGGCACACAATGTAATTGTACCAACTTCGTATCCTTTAGGAGATATGCTTCGAAGTAAGGATTCCACTGGAAGGATTGGAAAGTGGGCAGTTGAGCTAGCACCCTTCGGCATATCTTTCCTGGCAAGGACAGCAATCAAATCGCAAGTCTTAGCAGATTTTGTAGCAGAATGGACTCCACCTGCAAATTTGGTTCCGGAGAAGTCAAGTGACGGAGTTTGGACTGTTTATTCCGATGGGGCTTTCCAAGCATCCGGAGCAGGCATTGGAGCAGTATTAATTTCACCTTCAGGGCAAAGAGCAATGTACTCCGCAAGACTCAACTTTAAGTCTACCAATAACATAGCGGAGTATGAAGGGATTTTATTGGGACTCCGAAAAGCACGTGCTCTAGGGGCTACAAGAATTATTATAAAAACAGATTCTCAGATAGTAGCTGGGCACGTAGATAAAAGTTTCCAGGTTAGGCATCCACAGCTTGCAAAGTACTTAGAAGAAATCCGTAAAATCGAAGCACACTTCAAGGGTATTTCCATTCGGAGTATACCAAGAGCAGAAAATGTGCAAGCGGACATCTTAGCAAAAGCTGCAGCCGGAGCTGTGGATGTGCCAGAAGAAGCTTTCTATGAGGAGCTCAGTATACCTTCGGTGCCACAAATTGCCTCTGCAGAGATTCTTTGCATTCCTAGTGCAGATTGGAAAAATCCAATCATGGAACTTTTACAGGGAGGAACAAATTTGCCCGAAGAGCCACAGTTGTCAAGATTAAAGCTTAGAGCTAGAAATTATCAAATAATCAACGGTATTTTATACAAGGCCGGAGTATGTTCCCCTCTACTCCGATGTATATCTCAAGCCGAAGGTCAAGAAATTCTTCGAGAAATTCATGAAGGCCTTTGTGGTAGCCATTTAGCCCCGCGAGCTTTGGCAGGAAAAACACTTCGCCAGGGGCTTTATTGGCCTACAATAACAGCTGATGCGGAGATCTTAGTCCGCACTTGTCAAGGATGCCAGTGGATGGATCGACGAAGTCATCGCCCACCAACAGCTCTTCAGGTCATTGCTCCGGTATGGCCTATGGCCAGATGGGGTATGGATTTAATTGGACCCTTTCCAGTAGCCAAGGGAAATCTGAAGTTCGCAGTGGTAGCTATTGAATATTTTTCTAAGTGGGTGGAAGCAGAGCCCTTGACAGCTATCACTTCAAACAATGTACAGAAATTCTTTTGGAAGAACATCATTTGCCGGTTCGGAGTGCCTAGACAACTCACAGTTGATAATGGAACACAGTTCGATGCAGAACCCTTCAGGAAGTTTTGCGAAGATCTAGGCATTCAGTTATGTTTTGCTGCAGTGAGGCATCCTCAGTCTAATGGAGCCGTAGAACGAGCCAACGGAAATATTTTGTCAAGACTAAATCGAAGGATAGTAGGATTAGCAAAGGGACTGTGGACCGAAGAGCTTCCAAAGATTTTGTGGTCCATTCGGACTACGCAAACAAGGTCCACAGGTTTTACTCCATTCAGACTACTATTCGGAGATGAAGCTATGACTCCAACGGAGCTCAAAGGAGGATCATTTCGCAGCACCGAACCGGAAATTGAAGAAGAAAGACAAGCTTCGCTAGATTTATCAGAAGAAACAAGACTTCGAGCTGTGGAAAATTTATCAAAGTATCATCAGCAGACGAAGGCTTGGTTTGACCCGAAGGTTAAGCTCAATGAACTAAGACCGGGTCATCTTGTTCTGCGAAGCATTATAGCGCCAGGGAAGTTAGGAAATAAATGGGAAGGTCCATACCTAATTGTTCGTTCAGGACGCCCTGGCTCTTTCAAATTAGCTAATTTAGAAGGTGAAGAGTTAGCACATACTTGGCATGCGGAGCACCTAAAGCGATACTTCGCATAAGGGCTCCTTGTAATTCATTTGTAATCATCTTCTAAATTAATAAAGCATATGATCCTGATAATGCCTTCCCCTCATAGACTTCCAGCTTCCGAGTGGACGCACTGGAACCGCGGGGTCGACCGAGAGGGAAGTGTCATGAAGATGGATTGTATTTTCGGACTTCGAACCATTGGTTCGAAGCTTCCGACGTGGGGGCTGGCATAATCCGGAGTCCAAGCCACCGGCTTGTAGGCATCCGTAAAAGAGCCCAAAACCACATCATACGGAGTCCAAGCCATTGGCTGGTAGACTTCCGTAAAAAGAGCCGAAGGTGGCCAAAACATGCGGAGTCCAAGCCATTGGCTGTTAGACTTCCGTAAAAAGAGCCGAAGGTGGCCAAAACCTGCGAAGTCCAAGCCATTGGCTGGTAGACTTCCGCAAAAAGAGCCGAAGGTGGCCAAAATATACGGAGTCCAAGCCATTGGCTGGTAGACATCCGTAAAAAGAGTCCAAAGAGACCATTGCAAACTCCAAACCATTGGTTCGACAGAGATCGCAAAAAAAAGCCGAAGGTGGCTAAAGAAAAACAGAGTTTGAGCCATGAGCTTCGAATGTCTGTTAACACAGTCCAAAGTGACAAATTATCTAAGATACTATGGTATCTTGAAAGTTATCTCAAATGATTTCTTTCAAAAAACAAAGGTACTAAGTTGCCATTCTTCCGACTACAAATAGTCGAAGACATTTTATAAGATTTTAAAAGATCTTTAAATTGCAGAGGGGCTCCGAACCCCCAAAAAATTGTACTCCGAAGTTTTTTCTTTGCGCATAACCATCTTTGAATACAGTTCGAAGTTGATTATACCCAAAGAGGGGCTAGTAAATATGGAGACAATTTTAAATCGGTATTCATTATTCAAACGAATGTGTTTACAGATTACATCATGAAAAATTGGTATCTATACCAAGAAGGAATCGAAGACCTCTTCGGTCCCTAGAGCTAGGGGTGGAACGACTAGTTCCAGCGCCGGGAGTTCTAATAACTTTGCGTTTAACTCTCTTGTCCCCCTTTGAAGCTCTAAAATCCTTCTGTTCTTGTTGAAGCTCGGCCCAAGTTCGAAGCCGTTCGGGGCTCCTTTCCCAGCTTCCAAGTTCTTCAGGCTTTTTATTTTGAGCTTCATCTTCGTCTTCAGACCATATAACGTCTTCAGAAGACGAAGTGTTTAAGTTAACCTCTTTTTCTTCCTCTTTACTATAAGACAGTATATCTTTGATTACTTCGG
Organism: Zizania palustris; assembly: GCA_019279435.1. Classification (NCBI taxonomy): domain Eukaryota; kingdom Viridiplantae; phylum Streptophyta; class Magnoliopsida; order Poales; family Poaceae; genus Zizania; species Zizania palustris. The sequence continues at coordinate 52,482,709 of JAAALK010000081.1, forward strand.
GCGCAATTACACCGGAGTCATCTCGAGGAATTAGAAATCGAGGACGTTTATAAGCTTTTAGAAGATCGAAGGTGGTCCATAATGAGCGAACTTCGTCGTTAAGGTCTAACACTTCGATATCTTCCGTAAGAGGCAAAGCCTAAAAATATGACAAACAAATTTTCATTGATAAATGTTTATAAGCATAAAGCTTTACATGGCCAAAATCCTAAGGTATTTCTAAACCTGCGGGTTCGGAGGAGGCTGACTGCTTGAAGCTTGGGTCTGAACTTGCTTCTTGCGTTGGCCTTCATCGATCCAAGCCTTGATCGCGGAACGACCTTCGGCTCTCCATGAAGTTTGGAAGGCTCGCCAGGCAGCAGCCACACCTTCGGAAGGTGTCAGAAGTCGCTCGTCGTCGAAGGTGATTGGGCCCCCTCCTGCGTCCGGTGTTATCGTTCGGCCCAGATCTTCGTAGTAGCGAAGTAGGCCGACAGCAGCCACTTGTCCAGAGAGTTCTCCGTATCTAATGCCCGCTGTCTTCATCTGCTTCGCCACTCCTTGGATCCTTTTTAACCGGCACAGAAGAGGTGATGTTATCGTCAGAAGGAAGTATCCCAGTAGTACCGAAGTACTCCAGGACACCTAACAACTGACTCATAATTTCCACAGCCACCTTCTCAGACTTCAGCTTGTCTTCGTTCAACGCGTCCTTCGTCGAAGTGACTTCGCCCAGAACCCCAGAAATTCTAGCATTTTCAGTGGTCAAAATATTCTTTTGGTTTAGCAGCTGGCTAGCTTCCTCTTGGAGTCTGACAAGCTCGGACCCCGCAGTAGCGTGCTCCGCTCGCAACTTTTCAACTTCCGCTCGAAGCACAATTCTTTTTGCTTCGAGCTCTTTATTCACAGCCTCTAAACCTTGTCTGGCCCTTCGCTCTGTTGATACTATATTGTCCATTTGAGCCACTCGACTTTCGGAGATGTTAAGATTCCTTTGAAGGACGTTATTTTCCTCCCGAAGACGAGCGATCTCTTCGTCATTACATATATTCTCAGCTCGGGCCAAGACAATTTGCTGCAAAAATAAAAACTAAGGTAAATATTTATTCGAAGATGAATTCTATGTTATTTAGAAGGTGCATTCGCAGGTGCTTCGTACCTGGTAGGCTGCACGTTCTATAGCGGCATTAAGCTCCGTCCTGTCCGCTTTGCTCAGAATGGCCACTAAGTTGGTCTCCCCAATGTCACGGCTAGCTCGATCCAAAGTTTCGAGCAAAGTCCGAAGACCAGTGTTTGCCCTAAGAAAGGAGCTAGCAAGGGGAGCATACTTATTGCCTGTTGGTCATCTTCGTCCGGCGAAGGACCGGAGCTTTGGCCTGTGGTCTTCGGAGCCACTGGAGACTGGCCCTCCCCGGAAGATTGGCTCTCATCTGTTGAATCAGACGGAGTTGATCCGGAACTTGCAGCGGGGAGGGGCTCTATATGTCTTTTGCCTCTTCCAGGTCCCATTTGAGTAACTCTCTGGGCTGTCTCCAAAGTCGTCAAAGGTCCTGGAATTATTTCTTCTTGGCGGACCTCTTCCATAGGAGTGGACTCTGTAAAAAAAGAGTATTATACATTGTATAAATACAGAAAATAAACACAAAAGAGTTATTCGAAGTCTACCTTCAACATTTTGCAGAGGAGTCATCATCGGACTGTTCGGCGGATCGAAGGCTAGATCTTCATCCGAATCAGCCGTTAAGTATTGGACTGCAGGAGCATTGTCCTGAGCAGTCCTCGTTGCCTCTTCGGGAATCGAAGCCATAGTGACTACGACCCCACTTTCATTCACAGGAACTTCGTCCTGAGAAATATCTTCCTGAACTACCGAAGTCCTTGGTTGTTCAAGATTATCTTGGGACTCTGGCACGTTCGCAAATACTTCAGCTTGTGCAGTCCTTTGAGTTTCATCTTCTTCTATTAGACGCACAAGCAATCTCCCTTCATCCTCTTGGGAGTCGGAAACTGAAGCCCTTGAGCTCGAAGGTGCAGGATTCGAAGGTGCAAGATTTTTCGGCTTCCGAGCCACCTTCTTCACCAGAGTCTTTGCAGAGCTCGAAGTCCCAGCTTCGGCTTTCCTCTTCTTAGGTCCTTTCTCCGAAGGCACCCAATCCGTCAGAGGGGGCGGAGTGATTTCCAACATTCTCCATACCCTGTTAAATCTTTCCCAACTCCCGACCAATTGATTCTCCATTCTTTTTCGGTCGGAGTTGGAGCGCCCAAAATCTTCTCCGAAGCCCTTACGATTTGCTCCGAAGTAATAGGGGCTGAAGAAGATAAAAAATGAATCAAGTTAGTTATTTCTTCGAATGAATATGCATAATACATGTTGTCTTCGAAGTTACCTGCAGGGCTCGAAGTCAAGGTGATCTTTCGGAGACCGCCTTCCGAATCCTCTTCGAAGATGATAGGCCAGTTGGCCATCAGTGGAGAGATTTGTAACCCGAGGAATTCTTCGGCTAAGTCTCGCATGCTCAATCTTCGGCTGATCCTCTGAAGTAGGTTGAGGCGAGCTTCGAGCTGACCTTGGCCTGGATGCACTAAGGCTTCCTTCCGGAATTGGATTTCTTTCAGAGGTCCGGCCAGAGGATTGCTCGCCCCAACTTCGGCATAGAACCATCTCATGACCCAATCTGTGTACCATCTTGCATTGATGGCCTTAGCAGGGAATTGAAGGGCATATTCATCCCGAAGCCTAAAATTGATGCTTCCGAAGGCTACCACTACTTTTTCACCTCCGGGACCTACGAAGGTTTTTGGATGGCATGAGGCTCTATGTAGCGCAGCGAAGATCTCTGCCCTCCCCTCACAACCTTCGGCTCTCAGTGCCCATTCGAAGATAGCCAGTCGAGCTACTGCGTTCGGAGATAGTTGAGGAAGGGTGACATGGAATAAGTCAAGTACCTCCGCCAAGAAGTCCACTGCGGGAAGGCCCAAGCCGGCTTCGAAGACGACCACTTCTCCGGGCCTCGGCGACGGAATGAGTTCTTTTCCCGGCTTGCGGATCATAACTCCAGTACTAATCTTCCCTTCTACTGCGATTGCCAGTGATTCCCTCTTGCAGGTAGAAGATCCCAGTTGGAAAGACTGGTCCAGGTACTTCGTTGATGGCGGGCAGAGACTTGATCGTCGACATTTTGGGGATTTCTCCCTCCTGCCGCCATGGATGTCGTTGCCGATACCGGAGGCGCCGTCGTCAATGTCGCAGCTGCTGCTGCAGACGCCTGCTACCGAGCCAAGGTCGATGGAGCTCCAGAACCTTTGGTCTTCACCATGGCAGTCGCTGAGCTACTTTGGAGAAATGGAGGCTAGGGCTTGAAGAACTCAAAGGGCTCAAAAGGTGTTTGATTGCGAGAGAGCAGTGAAAAGGTAACCGGGTAAGTTCTAGGCCATCTATTTATAGCCTAGACTTTACATTTTTACCGTTAGCCCATGCCGTTTCGCATTCCTGCCGTTACTTTTCTCCGAAATTAACGCTTTCTACAGTTTCCGTTAGGAACAGAAGGCTAACGGCTATTTCCTCTAAGTCTAAAAGACTTTCACACTTCCTGAGTCGGTTCTAAGATAGTTCGAAAGTAATTATCTTAAGACTGATTCGGAGTTTATATCTTGATACATTTCGGAGATGAATTAAAATCTAATAACCCCTATGTCTGGTTATTTTTCCTTCCGTATACTGCTCTCCTAACATTACAGGTTAAACGGAGAAGCGTATTCGAGGGGCTACTGTTGGGGGAAAATATCTCATCTTCGGGGTATTGCCGCAACAACATGAAAGCAGATAGTGGATTCGAAGGTTTCCAGACGTCCATCTTCGAAGATACCCTGAGTCAAGCTCGAAGTACGAAGATAGGCATTGGTTCGGAGTACATCTTCGGACTAAGGCTCTTCAAGATCTTTATTGCCAGCTAAGATGGAAGATTTATCTTTTATATTATTAGATTAGTCTTTTACCATTTTAGCCCTATCAAGGGTACCGAATAGTTTCCACTATGTCGGTTGTAATAGAGGGGTAAATAGGTCTTTTCCTTAATATTTGGGCCTATAAATACCCCCCATTTCACCCTGTAATATGGATCGAATACAAGTTATTCAATACACACATTCGAACTATTCTAAGTTATCATCCTTTTGGAGGCTTAGAAAAGTTCACTTCGCAAACACTCCGTTTGTTAGTTTCTAATCTACAGAAACCTGTTAGCGTAATCTTTTATGCCAACAATGGTCTTTCTAAAGGAACAAGAATGTAACAATTGTATTTTAAATTTTTCTAACTATTTTAAAATAAGGTGTTTAGTGTAAACCTAGTGGTTTTATCATGTTAATCATGAAAAGGATAAAAGATGAATTTTTCTAAAATTGAAATGAGCCAACTTGTAATTTACCCTAATGTGCATTTGAATATTTTATTAAATAAGCATGAAATATTCAAAGTAAACATATTGGTTCTATTGCATTAAAATGTAGAGAATAAATTATAGATTTTCTGGAATTGAAATGATAATTTTGAAGTTAAAATGCGCCAGATATGAATTTTTGAAGTTTAAAAACCATTTCTCCGAATTTAAATTAATCCAAAACTGCCTCGTGTCCACGGTGAACCGGGCTCACGGTAAACCCTGAGCACTATGCGCATGCGCCGGAACGAGATCCACCGGTGGATCGCGACTCGGGCGACCGCGGGCGAGGCGGGGGAGTTAAATGAAAACGGACGCGCGAGATTAAAAGGCCGAACCGGTACACATCGTGCGGCTCAGATCGAATGCGGGTTTTAATACTAATGGACGCATGAGATTAAAACGTACCAATTCTCTACTGATCCAATGAATCAGATTAAAATCGCGAGAACGACCAAATCTCCGCCATTGGATCTGGATCGCATGGCCGAGAGCGAATCCGACACGGCAACGGGTACTCAGCCCGTGTCAGTCGTCTTCTCCGGCGCCGACGATTTATTTGGAAATACCTTAATGCCCTCCTTAGCCTTTTTGAACTAGAACCTAGATGAAATGACCAAATCAGAGGCTAGAAAATTTTGTATAGTTCCCAAGAACCAAAGGTATTTTTGAGATTTTTACAAATTTTATCACCCTTGGGAGTTGCCCAAATATTTAAATCAATTTCTGTAATTATTTTATTAGGAAAGCATTGAAACAGTAACGGGCCCTCCCCCTTTTCTCTCTCTCCCCGGCCGGCCCATCCCACTCCTCCCCGTGCCCCGACTGACACCCCGACCCCGCTTGTCAGCGAGCCACTCTCTCTTCGTGCGCGCCGCCCGACGCCTCCGGCCCCACCTGTCAGTGCCACCCGACTCCCTCTCTCGGCCGAGCCCCGACCCCACCCATCAGCCACCGCACTCGTACGCTCGCGCCCCGCTGACACGCCTTGGCCCACCTGTCGGACCCGTCATCCACCTCGCGCCTCTGCCCCCAAATCATGCCGGCCGACGACCCCGCCTCGGATCCGCCTCGCCGGCCCCTCCCCCATTAAATTGGCGCTGGGTTAATGCACCCCGAGGCCCGCCGGCCGTTTAAATTCGCATTAAGGGATGCGTTTAAGCCCCCGGGAACGCAGCACCGTGCATGGCCGAGACCTCGCCGCGAGTTAAAGCCCTCCCCTCGGCTTTCCTTGCATGCGCCCCCTCTGAGCCTCTCCGACGCCTCTATTTAAGGCCCTTGGCCTCCACCCGCGTCCAGCCCGCACGCCAGATCGCATTGAGAATGAACTAGAGCGCCACATTTCACTTTTTAGCACCTCACCGCCGCCCCTACTCTAGTCACCGCTCGCCGTCGCCGGAGTCCCCCTCCGTCCTCGCCGACCGCACCACTGTGACCGCAAGCGCCGCCCCAACCTCGACCACCCCTCCGCCGACGACAAACCCCACTGGATCCCCATCGCCGACGAGGACCCGAACGTCTTCACCGCCTCCACTCGTCGCCGGCCACACCCCGTCTGATGAGGACATCACTTCGTATGATACACACACGCACCAACATGATACACACATGCACCATCAACTACAATTCAATTACAGGGACCAATCACACGCGCCGCGCCCGTCGCTTGAAGCATGAGGAACATGGGAGATGGAATAGAAGAGTTGGAGTTGAAGACAGAGTCGCACGGATGATTTGAAGTCAAGAATTCGCTCGTTCGGACTACATCGACCACCATGCACCAAAATAGGCATAACTTCCTCATACGAAGTCCGATTGGCGCGTTCTTGGACTTTTTGGAAAGCTAAGGAGAAGATGGATCTTTTTGGCGTTAGTTTTGCCTAATTTGGAGTCTCGAACCGTCCTGTGTGTTTGAAACAGTCCTGCGTGACAGAATTGGGCCGTGTTGGCCCATAGTCCGAGTCTGTAAGTCTTCTAGCCCATAGTCCGAGTCTGTACATCTTCTACAGGCTGCCCCACACCTTATATACTCATGCTAACCGCCTTTAGGGTTAGGTTTTGCTTTGTTTGCATCTGCACTTGTGTGTTTAGATCCCGCTCCGGCACCGGACCGATTGGCTACTGCATCAGCGTTTGTGAACCTCTCCTCTTCATAGTTTATTTGTGATTTGGCATTCGACTTGTATCCTTCCTGTTCTTGCTTGTGTTCTTGGGTTCACTTGCAGGAACTAGCCCTCGTGGCGAGGTCAATCGCGCACTGCGTGGTTGATAACCAACGGAGATGGTGGTGTAGCGATTGCAAGGTTTTGATCCACCGGACCGGAGCCTTGGATCGTCAATGTTGAGATTCTCCACCAATCCAAGTTATCCTTACCTAAGGGAAGATCGGGGACCAATCCCCCATTACCGCGACCTCGGATCATCGCAACGGTACCCCCGTGTTCCCCTTAGCGTCCTCTTTCCATTTCTAGGCGTAGCTTGGACCGCCGTCGCTCGCCGTGGCCTTTGGCCTGCTCGCCGTCACCGGGAGAAGATGACCCGGCACGGGCTGAATACCCGTGCCGTGTCAGATTCACATCTCGGTCGTGCGATCCAGATCCAACAATGGAGATTAGGTCGTTCGTCGATTTAATCTGATTCGTTGGATCATAGCGATCGATACGTTTTATCTCGTGCGTCCATTAGTATTTAAAACCCGCATTCGATCTGAGCCGCACGATGTGTACCGTTTCGGCCTTTTAATCTCGCGCGTCCGTTTTCATTTAACTCCCCCGCCTCGCCCGCGGTCGCCCGAGTCGCGATCCAACGGTGGATCTCGTTCCGGCGCATGCGCATAGTGCTCAGGTTTACCGTGAGCCCGGTTTCACCGTGGACCCGAGGCAGTTTTGGATTTAATTTAAATTCGAGAAATGGTTTTAAACTTCAAAAATTCATATCTGGCGCATTTTAACTTCAAAAATTATCATTTCAATTCCAGAAAATCTATAATTTTATTCTCTACATTTTAATGCAATAGAACCAATATGTTTACTTTGAATATTTCATGCTTATTTAATAAATATTCAAATGCACTTTAGGGTAAATTACAAGTTGGCTCATTTCAATTTAGAAAAATTCAACTTTTATCCTTTAATGATTAACATGATAACACCACTAGGTTTACACTAAACCCCTTATTTAAAATAGTTAGAAAAATTTAAAATACAATTGTTTACATTCTTGTTCCTTTAGAAAGAGCATTATTTCATTTTAAAATTTATTTTAATATGTTCTTAGAATAACCTTCAGAAAGTTAATAACATTATTTTCCTTAGTTCAAAGCATTCAAAAACCTATAATGCCTATTGTGTGCATTTTTGTATTGTTTATTGAATGTTATGTTTACTATTCATGTTAAAAAGACTACGACACCGCCGAGGAGCCGGAGTACTTCCCGGAAGTCCCTCCCTCGCCTTTCATCGAACAAGGCAAGTCACCAAACCAATCTTTTGAGCATATTGAACCCATGTTTTACTCAACTATCGCTAAAACACATAGGATATACATGCATTAATCAAATGAAACCCTTACAATATATTTATTAGGATCCCCCAACCTTGATGTGCAACCCAAGCCATGCTATCTAGCCTAAACTCCTTGTCACCATATTATTAATACTATTAGCTAGTGTCCAATGTATTGACACGATTGCTATAGGATTAAAAAATGAGTCGTAGCAACTTGGTTCTACTATATGATAACCCGTTATTCTTGTCTTTGGAATTATGTCGGTGATGGAGTTGTGGTTGTGAGAGAATGCATGGTGGGTTCTGTGTGCAAGCT
>JAAALK010000081.1:52491948-52619530 GCA_019279435.1 Zizania palustris
TTTTTTATCAGGTCTGCGGGAGAACTTGCCTATATTTAAGCATTGAAAGGGTCCGGAGATTTTGCATGGACACCGGAGTGTCAGAAAAGCTTCGAAGATATTAAAGAGTATCTCAGTAATCTTGCTACACTCACGGTGCCTACTGCAGACAAAACCCTACTCCTTTACCTTGTGGCTACAGGTTCTGCGGTCAGTGCAGTCCTTGTCAGAGAAGTGGATTTCAATGGGAAGTTGGTCCCAAAATCCTGTTTATTTTGTATCCGAAGTATTATCAGGAGCAAAGACAGATACTCCGAACTTGAGAAGTTCGTTTATGCTCTGATAATGGCTTCAAGGAAATTAAGACATTATTTTTTGGCACACAATGTAATTGTACCAACTTCGTATCCTTTAGGAGATATGCTTCGAAGTAAGGATTCCACTGGAAGGATTGGAAAGTGGGCAGTTGAGCTAGCACCCTTCGGCATATCTTTCCTGGCAAGGACAGCAATCAAATCGCAAGTCTTAGCAGATTTTGTAGCAGAATGGACTCCACCTGCAAATTTGGTTCCGGAGAAGTCAAGTGACGGAGTTTGGACTGTTTATTCCGATGGGGCTTTCCAAGCATCCGGAGCAGGCATTGGAGCAGTATTAATTTCACCTTCAGGGCAAAGAGCAATGTACTCCGCAAGACTCAACTTTAAGTCTACCAATAACATAGCGGAGTATGAAGGGATTTTATTGGGACTCCGAAAAGCACGTGCTCTAGGGGCTACAAGAATTATTATAAAAACAGATTCTCAGATAGTAGCTGGGCACGTAGATAAAAGTTTCCAGGTTAGGCATCCACAGCTTGCAAAGTACTTAGAAGAAATCCGTAAAATCGAAGCACACTTCAAGGGTATTTCCATTCGGAGTATACCAAGAGCAGAAAATGTGCAAGCGGACATCTTAGCAAAAGCTGCAGCCGGAGCTGTGGATGTGCCAGAAGAAGCTTTCTATGAGGAGCTCAGTATACCTTCGGTGCCACAAATTGCCTCTGCAGAGATTCTTTGCATTCCTAGTGCAGATTGGAAAAATCCAATCATGGAACTTTACAGGGAGGAACAAATTTGCCCGAAGAGCCACAGTTGTCAAGATTAAAGCTTAGAGCTAGAAATTATCAAATAATCAACGGTATTTTATACAAGGCCGGAGTATGTTCCCCTCTACTCCGATGTATATCTCAAGCCGAAGGTCAAGAAATTCTTCGAGAAATTCATGAAGGCCTTTGTGGTAGCCATTTAGCCCCGCGAGCTTTGGCAGGAAAAACACTTCGCCAGGGGCTTTATTGGCCTACAATAACAGCTGATGCGGAGATCTTAGTCCGCACTTGTCAAGGATGCCAGTGGATGGATCGACGAAGTCATCGCCCACCAACAGCTCTTCAGGTCATTGCTCCGGTATGGCCTATGGCCAGATGGGGTATGGATTTAATTGGACCCTTTCCAGTAGCCAAGGGAAATCTGAAGTTCGCAGTGGTAGCTATTGAATATTTTTCTAAGTGGGTGGAAGCAGAGCCCTTGACAGCTATCACTTCAAACAATGTACAGAAATTCTTTTGGAAGAACATCATTTGCCGGTTCGGAGTGCCTAGACAACTCACAGTTGATAATGGAACACAGTTCGATGCAGAACCCTTCAGGAAGTTTTGCGAAGATCTAGGCATTCAGTTATGTTTTGCTGCAGTGAGGCATCCTCAGTCTAATGGAGCCGTAGAACGAGCCAACGGAAATATTTTGTCAAGACTAAATCGAAGGATAGTAGGATTAGCAAAGGGACTGTGGACCGAAGAGCTTCCAAAGATTTTGTGGTCCATTCGGACTACGCAAACAAGGTCCACAGGTTTTACTCCATTCAGACTACTATTCGGAGATGAAGCTATGACTCCAACGGAGCTCAAAGGAGGATCATTTCGCAGCACCGAACCGGAAATTGAAGAAGAAAGACAAGCTTCGCTAGATTTATCAGAAGAAACAAGACTTCGAGCTGTGGAAAATTTATCAAAGTATCATCAGCAGACGAAGGCTTGGTTTGACCCGAAGGTTAAGCTCAATGAACTAAGACCGGGTCATCTTGTTCTGCGAAGCATTATAGCGCCAGGGAAGTTAGGAAATAAATGGGAAGGTCCATACCTAATTGTTCGTTCAGGACGCCCTGGCTCTTTCAAATTAGCTAATTTAGAAGGTGAAGAGTTAGCACATACTTGGCATGCGGAGCACCTAAAGCGATACTTCGCATAAGGGCTCCTTGTAATTCATTTGTAATCATCTTCTAAATTAATAAAGCATATGATCCTGATAATGCCTTCCCCTCATAGACTTCCAGCTTCCGAGTGGACGCACTGGAACCGCGGGGTCGACCGAGAGGGAAGTGTCATGAAGATGGATTGTATTTTCGGACTTCGAACCATTGGTTCGAAGCTTCCGACGTGGGGGCTGGCATAATCCGGAGTCCAAGCCACCGGCTTGTAGGCATCCGTAAAAGAGCCCAAAACCACATCATACGGAGTCCAAGCCATTGGCTGGTAGACTTCCGTAAAAAGAGCCGAAGGTGGCCAAAACATGCGGAGTCCAAGCCATTGGCTGTTAGACTTCCGTAAAAAGAGCCGAAGGTGGCCAAAACCTGCGAAGTCCAAGCCATTGGCTGGTAGACTTCCGCAAAAAGAGCCGAAGGTGGCCAAAATATACGGAGTCCAAGCCATTGGCTGGTAGACATCCGTAAAAAGAGTCCAAAGAGACCATTGCAAACTCCAAACCATTGGTTCGACAGAGATCGCAAAAAAAAGCCGAAGGTGGCTAAAGAAAAACAGAGTTTGAGCCATGAGCTTCGAATGTCTGTTAACACAGTCCAAAGTGACAAATTATCTAAGATACTATGGTATCTTGAAAGTTATCTCAAATGATTTCTTTCAAAAAACAAAGGTACTAAGTTGCCATTCTTCCGACTACAAATAGTCGAAGACATTTTATAAGATTTTAAAAGATCTTTAAATTGCAGAGGGGCTCCGAACCCCCAAAAAATTGTACTCCGAAGTTTTTTCTTTGCGCATAACCATCTTTGAATACAGTTCGAAGTTGATTATACCCAAAGAGGGGCTAGTAAATATGGAGACAATTTTAAATCGGTATTCATTATTCAAACGAATGTGTTTACAGATTACATCATGAAAAATTGGTATCTATACCAAGAAGGAATCGAAGACCTCTTCGGTCCCTAGAGCTAGGGGTGGAACGACTAGTTCCAGCGCCGGGAGTTCTAATAACTTTGCGTTTAACTCTCTTGTCCCCCTTTGAAGCTCTAAAATCCTTCTGTTCTTGTTGAAGCTCGGCCCAAGTTCGAAGCCGTTCGGGGCTCCTTTCCCAGCTTCCAAGTTCTTCAGGCTTTTTATTTTGAGCTTCATCTTCGTCTTCAGACCATATAACGTCTTCAGAAGACGAAGTGTTTAAGTTAACCTCTTTTTCTTCCTCTTTACTATAAGACAGTATATCTTTGATTACTTCGGGCGCAATTACACCGGAGTCATCTCGAGGAATTAGAAATCGAGGACGTTTATAAGCTTTTAGAAGATCGAAGGTGGTCCATAATGAGCGAACTTCGTCGTTAAGGTCTAACACTTCGATATCTTCCGTAAGAGGCAAAGCCTAAAAATATGACAAACAAATTTTCATTGATAAATGTTTATAAGCATAAAGCTTTACATGGCCAAAAATCCTAAGGTATTTCTAAACCTGCGGGTTCGGAGGAGGCTGACTGCTTGAAGCTTGGGTCTGAACTTGCTTCTTGCGTTGGCCTTCATCGATCCAAGCCTTGATCGCGGAACGACCTTCGGCTCTCCATGAAGTTTGGAAGGCTCGCCAGGCAGCAGCCACACCTTCGGAAGGTGTCAGAAGTCGCTCGTCGTCGAAGGTGATTGGGCCCCCTCCTGCGTCCGGTGTTATCGTTCGGCCCAGATCTTCGTAGTAGCGAAGTAGGCCGACAGCAGCCACTTGTCCAGAGAGTTCTCCGTATCTAATGCCCGCTGTCTTCATCTGCTTCGCCACTCCTTGGATCCTTTTTAACCGGCACAGAAGAGTGATGTTATCGTCAGAAGGAAGTATCCCAGTAGTACCGAAGTACTCCAGGACACCTAACAACTGACTCATAATTTCCACAGCCACCTTCTCAGACTTCAGCTTGTCTTCGTTCAACGCGTCCTTCGTCGAAGTGACTTCGCCCAGAACCCCAGAAATTCTAGCATTTTCAGTGGTCAAAATATTCTTTTGGTTTAGCAGCTGGCTAGCTTCCTCTTGGAGTCTGACAAGCTCGGACCCCGCAGTAGCGTGCTCCGCTCGCAACTTTTCAACTTCCGCTCGAAGCACAATTCTTTTTGCTTCGAGCTCTTTATTCACAGCCTCTAAACCTTGTCTGGCCCTTCGCTCTGTTGATACTATATTGTCCATTTGAGCCACTCGACTTTCGGAGATGTTAAGATTCCTTTGAAGGACGTTATTTTCCTCCCGAAGACGAGCGATCTCTTCGTCATTACATATATTCTCAGCTCGGGCCAAGACAATTTGCTGCAAAAATAAAAACTAAGGTAAATATTTATTCGAAGATGAATTCTATGTTATTTAGAAGGTGCATTCGCAGGTGCTTCGTACCTGGTAGGCTGCACGTTCTATAGCGGCATTAAGCTCCGTCCTGTCCGCTTTGCTCAGAATGGCCACTAAGTTGGTCTCCCCAATGTCACGGCTAGCTCGATCCAAAGTTTCGAGCAAAGTCCGAAGACCAGTTGTTTGCCCTAAGAAAGGAGCTAGCAAGGGGAGCATACTTATTGCCTGTTGGTCATCTTCGTCCGGCGAAGGACCGGAGCTTTGGCCTGTGGTCTTCGGAGCCACTGGAGACTGGCCCTCCCCGGAAGATTGGCTCTCATCTGTTGAATCAGACGGAGTTGATCCGGAACTTGCAGCGGGGAGGGGCTCTATATGTCTTTTGCCTCTTCCAGGTCCCATTTGAGTAACTCTCTGGGCTGTCTCCAAAGTCGTCAAAGGTCCTGGAATTATTTCTTCTTGGCGGACCTCTTCCATAGGAGTGGACTCTGTAAAAAAAGAGTATTATACATTGTATAAATACAGAAAATAAACACAAAAGAGTTATTCGAAGTCTACCTTCAACATTTTGCAGAGGAGTCATCATCGGACTGTTCGGCGGATCGAAGGCTAGATCTTCATCCGAATCAGCCGTTAAGTATTGGACTGCAGGAGCATTGTCCTGAGCAGTCCTCGTTGCCTCTTCGGGAATCGAAGCCATAGTGACTACGACCCCACTTTCATTCACAGGAACTTCGTCCTGAGAAATATCTTCCTGAACTACCGAAGTCCTTGGTTGTTCAAGATTATCTTGGGACTCTGGCACGTTCGCAAATACTTCAGCTTGTGCAGTCCTTTGAGTTTCATCTTCTTCTATTAGACGCACAAGCAATCTCCCTTCATCCTCTTGGGAGTCGGAAACTGAAGCCCTTGAGCTCGAAGGTGCAGGATTCGAAGGTGCAAGATTTTTCGGCTTCCGAGCCACCTTCTTCACCAGAGTCTTTGCAGAGCTCGAAGTCCCAGCTTCGGCTTTCCTCTTCTTAGGTCCTTTCTCCGAAGGCACCCAATCCGTCAGAGGGGGCGGAGTGATTTCCAACATTCTCCATACCCTGTTAAATCTTTCCCAACTCCCGACCAATTTGATTCTCCATTCTTTTTCGGTCGGAGTTGGAGCGCCCAAAATCTTCTCCGAAGCCCTTACGATTTGCTCCGAAGTAATAGGGGCTGAAGAAGATAAAAAATGAATCAAGTTAGTTATTTCTTCGAATGAATATGCATAATACATGTTGTCTTCGAAGTTACCTGCAGGGCTCGAAGTCAAGGTGATCTTTCGGAGACCGCCTTCCGAATCCTCTTCGAAGATGATAGGCCAGTTGGCCATCAGTGGAGAGATTTGTAACCCGAGGAATTCTTCGGCTAAGTCTCGCATGCTCAATCTTCGGCTGATCCTCTGAAGTAGGTTGAGGCGAGCTTCGAGCTGACCTTGGCCTGGATGCACTAAGGCTTCCTTCCGGAATTGGATTTCTTTCAGAGGTCCGGCCAGAGGATTGCTCGCCCCAACTTCGGCATAGAACCATCTCATGACCCAATCTGTGTACCATCTTGCATTGATGGCCTTAGCAGGGAATTGAAGGGCATATTCATCCCGAAGCCTAAAATTGATGCTTCCGAAGGCTACCACTACTTTTTCACCTCCGGGACCTACGAAGGTTTTTGGATGGCATGAGGCTCTATGTAGCGCAGCGAAGATCTCTGCCCTCCCCTCACAACCTTCGGCTCTCAGTGCCCATTCGAAGATAGCCAGTCGAGCTACTGCGTTCGGAGATAGTTGAGGAAGGGTGACATGGAATAAGTCAAGTACCTCCGCCAAGAAGTCCACTGCGGGAAGGCCCAAGCCGGCTTCGAAGACGACCACTTCTCCGGGCCTCGGCGACGGAATGAGTTCTTTTCCCGGCTTGCGGATCATAACTCCAGTACTAATCTTCCCTTCTACTGCGATTGCCAGTGATTCCCTCTTGCAGGTAGAAGATCCCAGTTGGAAAGACTGGTCCAGGTACTTCGTTGATGGCGGGCAGAGACTTTGATCGTCGACATTTTGGGGATTTCTCCCTCCTGCCGCCATGGATGTCGTTGCCGATACCGGAGGCGCCGTCGTCAATGTCGCAGCTGCTGCTGCAGCCGCCTGCTACCGAGCCAAGGTCGATGGAGCTCCAGAACCTTTGGTCTTCACCATGGCAGTCGCTGAGCTACTTTGGAGAAAATGGAGGCTAGGGCTTGAAGAACTCAAAGGGCTCAAAAGGTGTTTGATTGCGAGAGAGCAGTGAAAAGGTAACCGGGTAAGTTCTAGGCCATCTATTTATAGCCTAGACTTTACATTTTTACCGTTAGCCCATGCCGTTTCGCATTCCTGCCGTTACTTTTCTCCGAAATTAACGCTTTCTACAGTTTCCGTTAGGAACAGAAGGCTAACGGCTATTTCCTCTAAGTCTAAAAGACTTTCACACTTCCTGAGTCGGTTCTAAGATAGTTCGAAAGTAATTATCTTAAGACTGATTCGGAGTTTATATCTTGATACATTTCGGAGATGAATTAAAATCTAATAACCCCTATGTCTGGTTATTTTTTCCTTCCGTATACTGCTCTCCTAACATTACAGGTTAAACGGAGAAGCGTATTCGAGGGGCTACTGTTGGGGGAAAATATCTCATCTTCGGGGTTATTGCCGCAACAACATGAAAGCAGATAGTGGATTCGAAGGTTTCCAGACGTCCATCTTCGAAGATACCCTGAGTCAAGCTCGAAGTACGAAGATAGGCATTGGTTCGGAGTACATCTTCGGACTAAGGCTCTTCAAGATCTTTATTGCCAGCTAAGATGGAAGATTTATCTTTTATATTATTAGATTAGTCTTTTACCATTTTAGCCCTATCAAGGGTACCGAATAGTTTCCACTATGTCGGTTGTAATAGAGGGGTAAATAGGTCTTTTCCTTAATATTTGGGCCTATAAATACCCCCCATTTCACCCTGTAATATGGATCGAATACAAGTTATTCAATACACACATTCGAACTATTCTAAGTTATCATCCTTTTGGAGGCTTAGAAAAGTTCACTTCGCAAACACTCCGTTTGTTAGTTTCTAATCTACAGAAACCTGTTAGCGTAATCTTTTATGCCAACAATGGTCTTTCTAAAGGAACAAGAATGTAAACAATTGTATTTTAAATTTTTCTAACTATTTTAAAATAAGGTGTTTAGTGTAAACCTAGTGGTTTTATCATGTTAATCATGAAAAGGATAAAAGATGAATTTTTCTAAAATTGAAATGAGCCAACTTGTAATTTACCCTAATGTGCATTTGAATATTTTATTAAATAAGCATGAAATATTCAAAGTAAACATATTGGTTCTATTGCATTAAAATGTAGAGAATAAAATTATAGATTTTCTGGAATTGAAATGATAATTTTTGAAGTTAAAATGCGCCAGATATGAATTTTTGAAGTTTAAAACCATTTCTCGAATTTAAATTAAATCCAAAACTGCCTCGGGTCCACGGTGAACCGGGCTCACGGTAAACCTGAGCACTATGCGCATGCGCCGGAACGAGATCCACCGTTGGATCGCGATCGGGCGACCGCGGGCGAGGCGGGGGAGTTAAATGAAAACGGACGCGCGAGATTAAAAGGCCGAACCGGTACACATCGTGCGGCTCAGATCGAATGCGGGTTTTAAATACTAATGGACGCATGAGATTAAAACGTACCAATTCTCTACGATCCAATGAATCAGATTAAATCGCGAGAACGACCAAATCTCCGCCATTGGATCTGGATCGCATGGCCGAGAGCGAATCCGACACGGCACGGGTACTCAGCCCGTGTCAGTCGTCTTCTCCGGCGACGACGATTTATTTTGGAAATACCTTTAATGCCCTCCTTAGCCTTTTTGAACTAGAACCTAGATGAAATGACCAAATCAGAGGCTAGAAAATTTTGTATGAGTTCCCAAGACCAAAAGGTATTTTTGAGATTTTTTACAAATTTTTATCACCCTTGGGAGTTGCCCAAATATTTTAAATCAATTTCTGTAATTATTTTTATTAGGAAAAGCATTGAAACAGTAACGGGCCCTCCCCCCTTTTCTCTCTCTCCCGGCCGGCCCATCCCACTCCTCCCCGCGTGCCCCGACTGACACCCCGACCCCGCTTGTCAGCGAGCCACTCTCTCTTCGTGCGCGCGCCCGACGCCTCGGCCCCACCTGTCAGTGCCAACCGACTCCCTCTCTCGGCCGAGCCCGACCCCACCCATCAGCCACCGCACTCGTACGCTCGCGCCCGCTGACCGCCTTGGCCCACCTGTCGGACCCGTCATCCACCTCGCGCCTCTGCCCCCAAATCATGCCGGCCGACGACCCCGCCTCGGATCCGCCTCGCCGGCCCCTCCCCCATTAAATTGGCGCTGGTTAATGCACCCCGAGGCCCGCCGGCCGTTTAATCGCATTAAGGGATGCGTTTAAGCCCCCGGGAACGCAGCACCGTGCATGGCCGAGACCTCGCCGGCGAGTTAAAGCCCTCCCCTCGGCTTTCCTTGCATGCGCCCCCTCTGAGCCTCTCCGACGCCTCTATTTAAGCCCTTGGCCTCCACCGCGTCCAGCCCGCACGCCAGATCGCATTGAGAATGAACTAGAGCGCCACATTTCACTTTTTAGCACCTCACCGCCGCCCCTACTCTAGTCACCGCTCGCCGTCGCCGGAGTCCCCCTCCGTCCTCGCCGACCGCACCACTGTGACCGCAAGCGCCGCCCCAACCTCGACCACCCCTCCGCCGACGACAAACCCCACTGGATCCCCATCGCCGACGAGGACCCGAACGTCTTCACCGCCTCCACTCGTCGCCGGCCACACCCCGTCTGATGAGGACATCACTTCGTATGATACACACACGCACCAACATGATACACACATGCACCATCAACCTACAATTCAATTACAGGGACCAATCACACGCGGCCGCGCCCGTCGCTTGAAGCATGAGGAACATGGGAGATGGAATAGAAGAGTTGGAGTTGAAGACAGAGTCGCACGGATGATTTGAAGTCAAGAATTCGCTCGTTCGGACTACATCGACCACCATGCACCAAAATAGGCATAACTTCCTCATACGAAGTCCGATTGGCGCGTTCTTGGACTTTTTGGAAAGCTAAGGAGAAGATGGATCTTTTGGCGTTAGTTTTGCCTAATTTGGAGTCTCGAACCGTCCTGTGTGTTTGAAACAGTCCTGCGTGACAGAATTGGGCCGTGTTGGCCCATAGTCCGAGTCTGTAAGTCTTCTAGCCCATAGTCCGAGTCTGTACATCTTCTACAGGCTGCCCACACCTTATATACTCATGCTAACCGCCTTTAGGGTTAGGTTTTGCTTTGTTTGCATCTGCACTTGTGTGTTTAGATCCCGCTCCTGCACCGGACCGATTGGCTACTGCATCAGCGTTTGTGAAACCTCTCCTCTTCATAGTTTATTTGTGATTTGGCATTCGACTTGTATCCTTCCTGTTCTTGCTTGTGTTCTTGGGTTCACTTGCAGGAACTAGCCCTCGTGGCGAGGTCAATCGCGCACTGCGTGGTTGATAACCAACGGAGATGGTGGTGTAGCGATTGCAAGGTTTTGATCCACCGGACCGGAGCCTTGGATCGTCAATGTTGAGATTCTCCACCAATCCAAGTTATCCTTACCTAATGGAAGATCGGGACCAATCCCCCATTACCGTCGACCTCGGATCATCGCAACGGTACCCCCGTGTTCCCCTTAGCGTCCTCTTTCCATTTCTAGGCGTAGCTTGGACCGCCGTCGCTCGCCGTGGCCTTTGGCCTGCTCGCCGTCACCGGAGAAGATGACCGGCACGGGCTGAATACCCGTGCCGTGTCAGATTCACTCTCGGTCGTGCGATCCAGATCCAACAATGGAGATTAGGTCGTTCTGTCGATTTAATCTGATTCGTTGGATCATAGCGAATCGATACGTTTTATCTCGTGCGTCCATTAGTATTTAAAACCCGCATTCGATCTGAGCCGCACGATGTGTACCGGTTCGGCCTTTTAATCTCGCGCGTCCGTTTTCATTTAACTCCCCCGCCTCGCCCGCGGTCGCCCGATCGCGATCCAACGGTGGATCTCGTTCCGGCGCATGCGCATAGTGCTCAGGTTTACCGTGAGCCCGGTTCACCGTGGACCCGAGGCAGTTTTGGATTTAATTTAAATTCGAGAAATGGTTTTAAACTTCAAAAATTCATATCTGGCGCATTTTAACTTCAAAAATTATCATTTCAATTCCAGAAAATCTATAATTTTATTCTCTACATTTTAATGCAATAGAACCAATATGTTTACTTTGAATATTTCATGCTTATTTAATAAAATATTCAAATGCACTTTAGGGTAAATTACAAGTTGGCTCATTTCAATTTTAGAAAAATTCAACTTTTATCCTTTTAATGATTAACATGATAACACCACTAGGTTTACACTAAACCCCTTATTTTAAAATAGTTAGAAAAATTTAAAATACAATTGTTTACATTCTTGTTCCTTTAGAAAGAGCATTATTTCATTTTAAAATTTATTTTAATATGTTCTTAGAATAACCTTCAGAAAGTTAATAACATTATTTTCCTTAGTTCAAAGCAATTCAAAAACCTATAATGCCTATTGTGTGCATTTTTGTATTGTTTATTGAATGTTATGTTTACTATTCATGTTAAAAAGACTACGACACCGCCGAGGAGCCGGAGTACTTCCCGGAAGTCCCTCCCTCGCCTTTCATCGAACAAGGCAAGTCACCAAACCAATCTTTTGAGCATATTGAACCCATGTTTTACTCAACTATCGCTAAAACACATAGGATATACATGCATTAATCAAATGAAACCCTTACAATATATTTATTAGGATCCCCCAACCTTGATGTGCAACCCAAGCCATGCTATCTAGCCTAAACTCCTTGTCACCATATTATTAATACTATTAGCTAGTGTCCAATGTATTGACACGATTGCTATAGGATTAAAAATGAGTCGTAGCAACTTGGTTCTACTATATGATACCCGTTATTCTTGTCTTTGGAATTATGTCGGTGATGGAGTTGTGGTTGTGAGAGAATGCATGGTGGGTTCTGTGTGCAAGCTAGGGCATTGGTCGGTAGCACCCGGGGCACTATAAGAACTGGTCTATGGGATCTGTTGCAATACACTTCCGTACTAACCACAAGTCTAATGGGTAAGTCCTAACTAAGGTATGGAGTGTTCCAAACCGAGGCCACCACTTGGAGATGGGTCAAGCAGCACCTGTGGGTGGCTTGTACCGACGTGGCGCAAAAGGGGGTGCGACATTAGCCGGGATGTGGCCCGGCGCGCCAGTGAAACCTAGAGCAGGTGGTTATCGCTTGGAGCATTTCATGCTGAGGTTTTGGCATGAGTTCCCGTGGTTTGGGTCATCTCGTTACACCTTGGTGTTTGGGATGAGTGCGTGCCTTGTGGGTACTGTAGTACATCTCTGATCAGAGTCATTAATCTTTTCGAAAAGCCGAGCCCACGGTCAAGGGTGGGTTGCGTGACATCCCACAGTTAGTTTACTTTTGGAATGAATGTGCATGATGGTTTGACATGTAAGGACTGTTGTGCGAGGAGGGAAAACATACTCCTTGAGTTAGATGGTATTATGATGCGTCGTCGGCTTATGCAGCAGGCAAGTGTGTCTCTAGGGCAGTCATCCGATCCACTAGGTCAGCCACAGTACGCGCGAGACGTTTGATGAAGTGTTGGGTCTGTCGCTGAGACTCCAGTAGAGCACGTCATGAGACACAGTGATTAAAATCGGATGGAGGGGTACCGTTGTTATCTGCCATGTTAGTGAAAAGACAAAACAACAAAGAATAATCCTTATGGAAAGCAACTAGGTGGGGTGGTGGGTGTGTGGTGGAAGCAATCCGTCAAGCTCCTTACCCACGCTTGCAAGTGTTCTTACCACGCCGCAGTGAGGTAACCGGCCTACAGGTGAAGTGTGACGCCCCGATTTAACAAATCAGAACATTATTGAATTTCCAAAGAAAAATAATAATACAAGAGGTTCATCATGCAACAACGTACGTATGACAAGCATTCATGGTACGCAGACCATATTATTATTATATAAGAGTGAAATTAAAATAATAAAGATAAACTGCATGACGAATGCCTTCTTCAGGATCTTTCTTCTTGACTAGGTCGCTACTCCAGACTATCCTTGTAGTAGGCATCCTCTGAATTGTGTGTCCAACGGGTATGAGTACAAAGAGTACTCAACAAGCCACCGCAAATGCAAATAGTAATGCAAGATAATAACAAAGGAAGGATAATGGCTAAAAGTGCGGAAAAGTACATTTTTCAGTTATTACATTTAGTGTAATCAAATTTAATCATGCGGAAACTAGGTTGTTGCCAGCCAACTTTAGTCCCACCTCGCCCACGCAAGGGCTACGACCTCCTTATAAGGGAGAATAGCCATCCTCCCTCAGGCCGGTCATTTGGGATGACGAGTGCTCTCTGCTTATAAGTGTGCGTCGGATGCGCATGAACGCCTGAACCACGTGCGCTTAGCTACTAGTGACTTCACTGGATATGCCCTTCTTTGGTAGACTGAAATAGTTCAGGTTGGCAATGAACCACAAAATTGGGGTATGTTAAAACGGCAAATGCGTGGTAGATGGGTTCCTCCTTCATATAAACGTGATTTGAGAAAAAAATTGCGGCGCCTAAACCAAAGAAATAAATCGGTAGAGGAGTATTATCAGGAGCTGCAAATAGGTTGCATGCGTGCTGAAATTGAGGAGGACAATGAGGATAAAATGACCCGTTTTTATGGTGGTTTAAGACGTGAAATTCAGGATATCATTGATTATAAAGAATATAATACTATCACTCGTCTTTTCCACCTTGCTATGCTTGCAGAAAAAGAATTGCAGGGTCGCCAACAACCACAACGCAACATGAGGACCAACATTGGTTGTTCCACTTCACGCTCAAGTGGGCAGCAGCAGCGACCACCACCTCCTTCTCGACCGGCGGTTACTTCAGCACCTTCTGCATCTACAACCCAGGCTGAGAGCTCCAAAGCTGCAGCTTCCAAGGCACCAGCCAAGCCCACCTCCTCGGCGGCCACTACTGCACGTTCTGCAGCAATCCAGTGTCACCGATGCAAAGGATTCGGCCACGTTATGAAGGACTGCCCTAGTCAGTAGGCTTATATTGCTACGGAAGACGGTGGCTATGTAAGTGCTAGTGATGTTGAAGATGAATATGCACTTGCTGCTAACATTGCAGGAGATTATGATGCTTCCGACGATGACACTGTTTTTGCACCGGATGCCTCTGCCGACCATGAAGCACTTATTGTACAACGTGTTTTGAGCACTCACATGGAGTAGGAAGACCGGGCACAACGGAACAATCTATTTCATACCTTCTTCATCGTCAATGGCCGCCGTGTACGTGTCATCATCGACAGCGGTAGTTGCAACAATTTGGTGAGCAACGACATGGTAACTAAGCTTCCACTTCCCACACATGCGCATCCACACCCTTACCACATGCAATGGTTCAACAATAGCGGTAAGGTCAAGGTAACACAAACTGCTCACATCAGATTTTTCATTGGTACATACTTCGGAGTTGCTGATTTTGATGTAGTACCAATGCAAGCATGTTCTCTATTACTTGGTAGACCTTGGGAGTATGATACTGATGCTACACACCATGGTAGGATCAATAAGTACACATTTATGTATAAAGGAAAGAAAGTTACTTTGCTTCCTATGAATCCTGCTGAAATTGTGAAATTTGAACAAGAAAAACATGCTAAGGACGCACAAACGAGCAAACAACCTTCTGAAAATCAGCAAGTAGCTAAAACACTTTTGAGGCAACAGAAAGATAAAGTTGCTTCTCCTTCTTCATCACAAGTTATTAATCTGAAAGGACGTGTCATGCTTGCAACTAAAACTGACCTTGCTGAAATTTGTGATGATACTCCCATGATATATGGCTTGATTTGCACGAACGTGCTGTTTTCACTTGCGAACATTCCTAGCTCTATTCCCGTTGCAGTCACTTCCCTTTTGCAGGAGTTTAACGATGTTTTTCCTGCTAAGATACCACCCAAGATGCCACCGATACGCGGCATCGAGCACCAAATTGATTTGATCCCGGGAGCGTCTCTTCCTAATCGTGCAGCGTACCGTACCAATCCAGAGGAGACAAAAGAAATTCAGCGCCAAGTACAGGACCTTCTTGATTGTGGGTACGTCCGTGAAAGCTTTAGTCCTTGTGCAGTACCCGTTCTTTTGGTGCCTAAGAAAGATGGTAGTTGGCGCATGTGTGTTGATTGTCGTGCTATTAATAATGTCACCATTCGATATCGACACCCTATTGCTAGATTGGATGACATGCTTGATGAGCTTAGTGGTGCCATTATCTTTACTAAGATCGATCTCCATAGAGGCTACCACCAAATTCGCATGAAACTAGGTGATGAATGGAAAACTGCTTTTAAAACAAAGTTTGGATTATATGAGTGGCTTGTCATGCCTTTTGAACTTACTAATGCACCCAGTACCTTCATTCGCTTGATTAATGAAGTCCTACGACCCTTTATAGGACGCTTTGTGGTAGTATACTTTGCTGATATCTTGATTTACAGCAAGTCTCCCACTGAACATGTTGAACACCTACGTGTTGTTTTTTCTGTCCTACGTGAGGCTAGATTGTTTGGTAACGTTGAGAAGTGCACATTTTGCACGGATCGAGTTGTGTTTCTTGGATATGTTGTCACTTCACAGGGCATTGAGGTTGACGCGGCGAAGGTAGAAGCAATCAACTGCTGGCCGCAACCTCAAACTATCAAGGATCACCTTACACATGCACTTCTACTTCAGCTACCCGACTTCGATAAGACTTTTGAGTTAGAATGTGATGCTAGTGGTTTTGGAATAGGAGGTGTGCTGCTACAAGGAGGTAAACCCGTGGCCTATTTTAGTGAGAAATTACATGGTCCACAGTTGAATTATTCTACTTATGATAAGGAATTATATGCCTTAGTGCGTGTGCTTGAAACTTGGCAACATTACCTTTTTCCTAAGGAGTTTATTATTCATTCGGATCATGAAGCATTGAAGCATATACGTAGTCAAGCAAATCTGAATAAACGACATGCTGAATGGGTAGAATTTATTGAGACTTTTCCATATATCATTAAGCATAAGAAAGGGAAAGATAATGTGATTGCCGATGCTTTATCTAGACGTTATACATTGCTTTCTCAACTTGATTATAAGATCTTTGGTTTAGAAACATTGAAGGACATGTATGCTACTGATTTGGACTTCAAAGATGCTTTTGCAAATTGTACAGATGACCGTGCTTGGAAAAAATATGTGCTGAATAATGGATATCTTTTTCATGTTAACAAGTTATGTGTGCCGGCTAGCTCTCTTCGCTTGTTGTTTTTGCAGGAAGCACATGGTGGTGGTTTGATGGGTTATTTTGGATCAAAGAAAACCGAAGATGTGCTGTCCACACACTTCTATTGGCCTAGGATGAGACGAGATGTTGAGCGCTACGTGGCACAATGCACTACTTGCAATAAAGCTAAGTCCCGTCTAAACCCACATGGTCTTTATATGCCTCTTCCTGTTCCTATTGTACCTTGGGAGGATATTTCTATGGATTTTGTGTTAGGATTACCTAGAACTAAGAGGGGGAGGGATAGTATTTTTGTGGTGGTAGATCGGTTCTCTAAAATGGCGCATTTTATACCTTGTCACAAGAGCGAGGACGCTACCAATGTTGCTGATTTGTTTTTCAGAGAGGTCGTACGCTTGCATGGAGTTCCTAATGCCATCGTTTTAGATCGTGATGCTAAATTCGTAAGTCATTTTTGGAGGACGTTGTGGCATAAGTTGGGGATGAAGCTGCTATTTTCTACTACTTATCACCGACAAATGGATGGACAAACGGAGGTCATCAACTATACATTGTTCACCATGTTGAGGGCTGTTTTGAAGACCAACTTGAAGCTCTGGGAAGAGTGTCTACCTCATATTGAGTTTGCATATAATAGGTCAGTACACTCCACTACTAAGGTAAGTCCATTTCAAGTGGTCTATGGCTTTAATCCACGTGCTCCTATTGATTTGCTACCATTACCACCTTCTGAAAAGTTGAATTTTGATGCTATTACATGTGCTGAATTATTGCTTAAGATGCATGAAACTACTAAAGCAAACATAGAGAAAATGAATGAGAAATATCGTGCTTATGGTAGTAAGGGTAGAAAAGAGATAACATTTGAACCAGGTGATCTTGTTTGGTTGCACTTGCGCAAGGGTCATTTTCCTAATTTGAGAAATTCTAAATTGATGCCCCGTGCTGATGGTCCTTTCCGTGTGCTTGAGAAGATAAATGGTAATGCATATAAACTTGAGTTGCCTGCAGCTTTTGGGGTTAGTCCCACATTTAACATTTCAGATTTAAAGCCCTATTTGGGAGATGACGATGAGCTTGAGTCGAGAACGACTCCAATTCAAGAGGGGGAGGAT
Source organism: Zizania palustris (assembly GCA_019279435.1). Taxonomy (NCBI): domain Eukaryota; kingdom Viridiplantae; phylum Streptophyta; class Magnoliopsida; order Poales; family Poaceae; genus Zizania; species Zizania palustris. Next base: position 52,509,162 of record JAAALK010000081.1, read on the forward strand.
GATGAGGACATCACTTCACATGATACACACATGGAGCCTCCACCTACAATTCAATTACAAGGACCAATCACACGCGCCCGTGCCCGTCGCTTGAACCATGAGGTTAATTCTTTCCTTAGCAACTATGTTAATATTTGTTTGGATGGGATGCTACTGAATACTAGTGATATTTTGTTGCTTAGGAACATGGGAGATGGAATAGGAGAGTTGGAATTGAAGACAGAGTCGCAAGATGATTTGAAGTCAAGAATTCGCTGGCTCAGACTACATCAACCACCATGCACCCAAATGGGCGTAACTTCCTCATACGAAGTCCAATTGGCGCGTTCTTGAACTTTCTGAAAAGCTAAGGAGAAGATGGATCTTTTGGCATTGGTTGCACCTCATTTGGAGTCTCGAGTCATCTTGTATGACTGAAACAGTCCTGCGTGACAGAATTGGGCCGAGTTGGACCTTGTACTGAGTTAGAGGCCGTGCTGGCCCATAGTCCGAGTCGTGTGCGCCTCCTACAGGCTGCCCACGACTATATATACTCACGACAGCCGTCATTAGGGTGAGGTTTTGCTTTGTTTGCATCTACACTCGTGTGTTTAGATCCCGCTCTTGCACCGGACCGATTGGCTGCTGCAACGGCGTTTGTGAAACCTCTCCTCATCATAGTTCATCTGTGATTTGGCATTCGACTCGTGTTCTTCCTGTTCTTGCTTGTGTTCTTGGATTCGCTTGCAGGAACCAACCTTCGTGGCGAGGTCAATCGTGCCCTGCGTGGTTGATAACCAACGGAGACGGTGGTGTAGCGATTGTAAGGTTTTGAACCGTCGGACCGGAGCCTTGGATCATCAACGTCGAGATTCTCCACTAATCCAATTTATCCTTACCTAGCGGAAGATCGGGACCCATCCACTTATTAAAACCTCGGCCCATTTAGAATTTCCTTCTACTAATAACCAAGCATAATATGAAGCTTTATTTCTAGGACTTGAATTGCTAGAATCCATAGGTGCTAAACATGTTCATGCACATGGTGATTCCCTATTAGTAGTACAACAAGTGGCTAAAACTACTCAATGTTTCAATGGCTTGCTAAATAGTTACTTGGACAAATGTTTAGACATAGTTGCTACTTTCGACGACTTCAAAATTTCTCACGTATCACGAGAGGCCAATTCAATTGCAAATGATTTGGCTCTGCAAGCATCTGGCTATCAAGTCAAGAGAGGAAAATTTTCTTTACAGGGAAAGCCAATGCTTGGTCTCACTACCAAAGCTAGGGACTTCAGGCAGATGTGAGGTACGTCGGACCCTCCGGATCAGACCCCTCCGACCATTGAAGGGTGTCACGCGCCGGAGCCCTTGTGCCAGGGCCCTTCATCAGCCGAAGGGTCCTACACGCCGGAGCCCTTGCGTCGAATCCTTCTGGGAAACAGAAGTCTTCGCGCGCCGGACCCCTCCGACGGAAGGCTTCGGTCCAATCGGCTCCGCACGGCTGATCTAGTCAGCTTTCAGCAGAAGCAAGAGAGGCTCAGGGGGCACTCCGAAGTTAGCAACTTAGACATTATTCTAGGAAAGGAGTTAGCAAACCATCTATATGTATATAAGGATGATTCGAGAATTCCAATCGTCCAGTATTTAAGAGATCCCAATCAAAGGGTTGATCGGAAAGTTCGGCGACAAGCGTTTAAATTTGTGTTGCTAGATGATGTATTATATCACCGAACTATTGATGGAGTACTCTTAAAGTGCTTAGATGCTGATAGATCCAAAGTAGCTACAGGAGAAGTCCATGAGGGGCTTTGCAGAACTCATCAGTCGGCTCAGAAAATGAGTTGGATGCTCAAAAGAGCAGGTTTTTACTGTCTGACTATGACTGAAGACTATTTTAAATACTACTGAGGGTGTGAAGCATGTCAAAAGTTTGGTAATATTCAGTTAGCTCCCGCGTCGCTACTTAACCCTATTATCAAACCATGGCCGTTCCGAGGTTGGGGTTTGGACTTCATCGGCCAAATTCATCCTCCCTCTCCAAAAGGGCATCAGTTCGTGCTGATGGTGACATACTACTTCACTAAATGGACCAAAGCCGTGCCTCTCAAGAACATGACTCACAATGAGGTAATTGATTTTATCTTGAAGCACATTATACATAGATTCGGTATTCCCCAAACTCTGACTACATATCAGGGTTCTTCATTTGTTGCTAATGAATTGAGAGACTTTGCCGAATTTTATGGTATTAAATTGACAAAATCTTTACCATACTATGCTCAGGCGAATGGTCAGGCCGAGTCGAGTAATAAAACTATGATTAAGCTTATTAAGAAGAAAATTAAAGAGTTCCCTAGAAGGTGACATGAAGTGCTTTCAGAGGTATTATGGGCTCGTAGAGTTGCAAAGCACGGTGCTACCAAAGTTAGTCCATATGAGTTAGCATATGGACAAGAATTCGTTCTACCAGTAGAGGTGGATCTTGGCTCTTTAAGGTTTCTTAAGCAAGATGGCTTATCGGTCGATGAATATGAAACTCTCTTAAAAGATAATTTAGAAGAAGTGACCGATAAGAGGTTAAGAGCTCTAGAAGCTATAGAAAAAGATAAAAGGCGAGTAGCTAGAGCGTACAACAAAAGAGTTAAACCAAAATCGTTTCAAGTTGGTGACTTTGTTTGGAAGACGATTTAGCCCTTAGGCACTAAGAGCCCCAAATTTGGTAAGTGGTCGCCTAGTTGGGAAGGTCCCTTTAAAGTGGTTCAAATTGCTCGAGGTAATGCATACTTGTTAGAGTCCATACAAGGAGAGCGATTTTGAAGAGCTTTGAATGGTAGGTATTTGAAAAAGTACTTCCCAAGTGTGTGGCAAAGCGCTTGAAAGTGTCGAAAGGCTGATATGGAAGGTATCGTCCTTAGCCCGTTATGCTTTTAGTTCACTTAGTTCACTAAAAGGCAGGGGGCATGTGTTGATAGCAAAAAATGGCATTAATGGTCAAGATTGTCAAAATATCAATTTTGGTAATTTGGGCAAAAAATACAAAAGTCCTGCATAGGCCGAAGCCTTATAGGGCCAAAGACCCATCAAACATTGGGCTCCAGAGGCCTTTTAGCGGCCTGCTAGCTTCGGCCTGAAGGCCCTTCGGAGGCCTGCCTCGCTGAAGGTTCGGCCCAAGGAGCGGGCTTCGGCAGGCCTACCGAAGGCCCACTTCGGGCTAGCTTCGGAGATAGAGTTTGAGTATGATTCTGGTTGTTTTTATCTATAAACTTGATTATGTCGAATCCTACCAGATTAGTCTTGGAGATAAGAAGACTAGCCCATATAAATATAGGGGTGAGGTTGGTTCATTAGACCCCCCCCAAACACAAATCAACTTCAAACCCTAGTTTGAACCGTACCTTTTACTTTTCCTTTACTTTCTGTACAACCTTCGTGGGTTTACCTAGAAGCCCTCCGCCGGCCACTTTAGAACAGTGGTAAGCCTTGTTACTTCGCTCATGAAGTACCTGTTAATCAACGTAACAGATTGCTATCGCCTTGTTACTTCGCTTGTGAAGTATTCGTTAATCTATGTAACAGTTTTCTACCTTCGTTTACCTACCACAACACTTAGTAAATTCAGTCTCCAGGCCGAATTGGCACTTGATCTCTATTTTGCTGCAGGTTATCACGCTCAGAGCTCCTTTGCCAAAGGTGTCCGGAGCCAGGAGACTGGTTTCAGAGGCTGCCAGAACACTCTTCGTCGGAATCCCTACTTCGACTGCCTGTGCCGGACCCATCACGTGGTTGTCAGTGTGGCCAAGTCCCGCACTCTATAGCGCTCCGCAACAGGCTTCGTCGCACCGGGCTTCGTCAAGCCAACACTTTGCACCGGACGAAGTTGTGCCAGTGCAGTGTGTTGGAAGTGTTTTTGTCATGTCAGAGGCTTCACACTGAACCCTGTCATTCGGAGGTGATTTCGTGTTAGAGATCTGTTCGGAGTCTGTCTTTGGCCAGATCGATCTGAACACCGAATACTACCTTCGGCGAACCCTTCGCACCAGACGCTGAATGCCCCCTTTGGTGACCCCTTCGCACGGTACACTTCGAACAAGTTAGGCTCTATTCATCTGGCTGGTTTATTTTATTTATATATTTCTTTTGGCCAATTGGATTATTTCTGTGTGATCTGATTACCGGGCGACTCCATCCCCTTGCCACTGTTAAGGGTAGTCAGAACGCGACATCGGTGTTGTGTTACGCTTAGGCCTGTTCCTAAGTATTCTCACACTTTTGGATTGTCGAACTGACCCAAGTGCGGGGGCACGTTTTCATATCAATAGATATACTCCATATCGGCCTTTCGACACTTCAAGCATTTTGCCACACACTTGGGAAGTACTTTTTCAAATATCTAACATTCAAAGCTCTTCAGAATCGCTCTCTATGCAAAGACTCTAGCAAATATTCATTACCTGGAGCGATTTCAACAACTCTAAAAGGACCTTCCTAACTAGGAGACCATTTACCAAACTTTGGGTTTTTAATGCCTAAAGGAAAAATCATCTTCCAAACCAAGTCACCAACTTGAAACGATTTTGCTTTCACCTTCTTATTGTAAGCTCTAGCCACTCTTCTCTTGTCTCTTTCTATTGCCTCTAGAGCTCTTAATCTCTTATCGTTCACTTCTTCCAAATTGTCCTTCAAGAGAACTTCATAATCATCGACCGATAAGTCATCTTGCTTAAGCAACCTCAAAGAGCCAAGATTCACATCTATGGGTAAAACGACTTCTTGTCCCTACACCAACTCATATGGACTTACCTTGGTGGCGCCATGCTTCACAACTCTACACACCCATAATGCCTCAGAAACCACTTCATGCCACCTTCGAGGAAACTCTTCAATCTTCTTCTTAATACACTTAATAACAGTTTTATTACTAGACTCGGCCTGACCATTTTCCTGAGCATAGTATGGTGAAGAGTTTATCAACTTTATACCATAAGATTTGGAAAAATCACACACCTCTTTAGAAACAAATGAAGTACCTTGGTCTATAGTAAGAGTTTGAGGAATACCAAATCTATGTACAATATGCTTCAAGACAAAATAAATTACCTCATTGTGAGTCATATTCTTGAGAGGGACGACCTAGGTACACTTGGTGAAGTAATTCATAGCCATCAACATGAACTGATGCCCTTCTCAAGAGGGAGGATGAATTTGGCCGATGAAGTCCAAGGCCCATCCTCGGAATGGCCATGGTTTGATAATATGATTTAGCAAAGACGCGGGAGCAAGCTGAATATTATCAAACATTTGACATGCTTCACACCCTCTATTGTATCTAAAACAATCCTCAATCACAGTCAGCCAATAAAAACTCTCTCTTTTGAGCATCCAACTCATTTTTTGGGCCGACTGATGAGTACCACAAAGACCTTCATGTACTTCACCCATAGAAAGTTTAGACTGATCGGCATTCAAACTTTTCAAAAGCACTCCATTAATTGTTTGGCGATACAACTCATCATCGAGCAACATGAATTTAAACACTTGCCACCGAACTTTCCTATCAACCCGCTTGCTAGGATCTATCAAATATTGGATAATTGGAGTCCTCCAATCATCCTCGTGATTTCCTAAAGTACTCGCCGAATTCTCACTTGTATTGGCGTTTAAATTAAAAATCCCGGTTTGCCCCTCGTGTCCTAAACCCTCCTGGCTCATGGCTGGTCAGACGGTATGATTGACACGGGGTGGTCAGACTAGATGATTCACATGGGGCAGTCAGACTGGCCTGGCATGGCCGGTCAGACCGACCAGACTCCTGCGGTCGGACCGGCCATGTCCGGCCAGTCAGACTAATGTGTTCTGACTCGCATGATAAGAATATGTCAAGCATTAGTTTTTCTTGTGCAAAACATTTACCCCTTTTAATTTGGTAACCAGATGCTTGTTGAGCCAAATCATTTGCTACTGAGTTGGCTTCTTTAGACACATGTGAAATTTCAAAATCATCAAAAGTACCAATTATGTCTAGACATTTATCCAAGTAACTATTCAATAAACCATTGAAGCACCGAGCAATTCTAGGTACTTGTTGAACAACTAATAGAGAATCACCACATGCATGAACATATTTAACACCCATGGAGCTTAACAACTTAAGTCCTAATAATAGAGCTTCATATTCAACTTGATTATTAGTACAAGGAAATTTTAATCGGGTCGAGGTCTCGAAACTCATAGCACTAGGTGATATGAGCACAACTCCAACACCTTGGCCATTCTTGCAAGCCGAACCATCAAAGTAAAGTTTCCATGGTACTACTTCAATCAGAGCAGCAGCACTACTCCAAATGACATCTACATAGTAATCAACTATAAAATTTGCGACGATCTAGCCTTTCATAGCTTTCGAAGGTTCATAAGACAAATCGTACTTGATTAAAGCATAAGACCATTTTCCGATTCTCCCACTTAGAATCGGCTTCTGCAACATGTATTTTATAACATCAGTTTGGCAAGTAACAATACATGTGCCGAATAAAAGATAGTGGTGGAGTTTGGTACATGTGTAATAAAGTGATAAACATAAGCGCTCTAAAAACACATACCTCGTCTCAGCATCTAATAGGCGGCGACTCAAGAATGTGATGATGTACTCCTTTCCCTCCACCTCATAAGTCAACACGACTCCTATTACACTATCTTCTATAGCAACGTATAGCCGAGACTGAATTCTGGACTTCGGCCCTCTTACCATAGGTGGTGATGACAAGCACTCCTTGATTTGGTCAAAAGCACGTTGCTGACTTGTACCAAAGTGAATTCGACTTCGTTCATTAGCCGAAGTATGGGGACAAAAGCATCAATCTTGCCAGACAAGTTAGCTATAAAGCGATGCAAATAGTTTACCTTGCCTAGCAACGTTTGCACATCTCTCTTGCATGTTGGCACTTCAAAGTTCTTAATCTTCTCAAGTATCTTAGGATCAATTTCAATACCTCTATCATGAATCATAAACTCTAAGAACTTGCCTGCTGACATGCCAAAAGCACACTTGAGAGGATTCATTTTTAAGCCATACTGACACATTCTTTCAAAAGCAACTCTCAAATTGGCTAAATGGTTACCCATAACATCTGATGTGACTACAACATCATCTATATAGACCTCTAGCATAACTCCTAGAAAGTCATGAAAGATCAAATTCATAGCACGTTGATATGTAGCACCAACATTCTTCAAACCAAAAGTAATCACAACCCAATCAAACAAACCGACAAAACCAGGGCATCGAAAGTCTATTTTGTAAACATCCTCTTTGGTCATAAAGATCTGATTATAACCAGCGTTGACATCAAGAAAACTTAGTACCTTGTGTCCTGAAGCATCGTTGATCAACATGTCGGCTATCAGCATGGATACTTGTCCTTTGGAGTGGCCTTGTTCAAATCCCTGAAATCAATACACACACAAATATTGCCACTCCCATTCTTTTTAATAGGAACAATGTTAGCAACCCAATCAGCATACTTGCATGGCCTAATAAACTCGACTTTTAGTAGTCGTTCTATCTCCCTTTAACTCGATCATACATGATCAAATTAAAGAAACGAGGGGGTTGTTTATAAGGCCTAAACCCGGGTTTGATAGGCAGTCGAGGCTCTACGAGCTCATGGCTAAGTCTGGGCATCTCGCTATATTCCCATGCAAAACAATTGACATACAACTGAAGAAACTTTATTACCTCAACCTTTTCACAAGATCACAAATTCTGATTTACAAATGTCGGCCTTGGAAAACTACCATCTCCTATGTCTACTTCATCTAGAGGGTTGGCCGATGCAAAATCTTGACCTAACTTTTCTATTTCACTAAAATCTTTAATGGCTTCGGAAATACAGTCTTTAGAAGACCGATACTTCTCTACATGAAACTTTAGCCAATCAAGATTACTCTTACCTGACATGACAACTAATTTAGAGATAGCCGAGATACACCAGCCGACTTTATAGACACTAGGACAAACCACACCTCAGACACACTAACAAATTCATAATCCGAGAGGTCTCTACCTAACATACACTCTACCTTATCATGGACGATGTCTATAGACACATCGGCCAAAGCAAACTAGGCCAAAGTGTCAGCTGGTACAACTTCTACATCGTAGCTGTCCCACTAGATCAAACACTAGTGCAAGGTAGACAGAATGTAGCAATTCGCGTGAATCCAATCATGCCCAAGCAATACGCTATAGTTACCTTGCACGTCGACAACGAAAAAGGCCATGGGAAGCGTCTTGTTGCCCACCGTCAGCTTCGGAGAAACTACGCCCTTCGCCTCAGAGCTCTCGCTGTTGAAGCCGTTGAGCGTTAAGTTGGTCTTCATCAGGTCATCTTCGTTTCTACCGAGCTTCTTCAACAAAGAGTACGGCATCAGGTTGATGGTACCACCTCCGTATACAAGCATCCTAGAGATCGGTTTCCCGTCAATGTGCCCCTTGATGTAGAGAGGTTTTAAGTGGCGAGCCATCCTCGGGTTTCTCAAAAATGCCCCCCTATGGGTCGAGGCTCAACTGAGCGACCTCGGCCTCATCCTATGGTAGCGCAAACTCAGTAGGAAGCATGATAAATTTATGTCAATCGACTGAGGAGGGGGTCCCTCGGAAACATGCGTGTAGTCGACATCCATCAGATCATCGTCGTCGTCGCTCGGAGTAGGAACCGGGTTGTTTGTGGCAACTGGCTTGGGCTTCCATACCTGCTTCATCACTGGTCCAGGATGGATCTCCTTAAAAATGGCATCCTGCTCATCCTCAGCCTTCCTCTCACACATCTCCTGAGCTCGAAGACGTTGTGGCGGCCTCTTTTGGGATTTGGTCATGCTTGGAGGTGTCCATGAAGGTTGTGGCTTCGTGCCGGGCGCCACGAACTTGCTCCTAGAGTTTTTGGCCGAATAGGAAGCACTCGGATCAACCTCGACATTTTTGCATTTGGCGGGGATCTGTTCCTCTATCCTGTTGGTCAGACCGACCTTACTGGGCTAGTTTGACCAGACCCTATCGGTCGTATCAGCCATGGTGGGCCAGTCTGACCAGTTAGTGTTGGGTTACCGAAAAAGGTCGGTCGAACCAGCCACTGTAGGCTAGTCAGACTGATGTGGTGAGGGTGGTCTGACTGTCCCTAGGGCTATGGTTAGACCGACAATCTTTTCTTCGTCTGTGTTTTGCAGATCGCCTCCGTCTTCTCTAAGGGGGTCCCCTTAGGGAATTGGACGTCTTGGGACCCCACCTTGACTACGATGGCCTCGGACACCTCCTCTGGATGCCCTCGTGGTGCGACGGACAACCTATTGAAGACGTCACCCCTTGCTGCACACATTTGATTCTGCATGTTATAAAAATCGTAAGGCAAAAAGGGAGCAATATAGTAGGGGGCTGGATGCCCAGGAGGTAGAAAGTAACTCAAGGGCCACTGTGCCATCGTCAGGTGATACGACGGTGGAGGAAAAGGTGGCTCTGGTGGTCTCACCCATCACGGGCCAAACTCATCTCTCCACGGAGGGCTCGGCCTCCTTGGTGATCCTAGCCGAGTGTTTACCTTATCGGCCGTCTTCTTGTGCTTCTGAAGCAACATCTCATATGTCACATTTGGCTTATTGTGGGCCACAACCGAAGATGACGCGTTGGTGTTTACTTTCGACCCTCTTACCTTAGGGTTCTTCTGCATGAGTGTGTGCGTGGTAGGCTCTCTAATCATGACCACCTTCTCCTAGGATGACTTGGCCTGCTCAGGCCGAATCAACACTTTCTTCCTATTGAGATCGAAAGTGTTCACGGGGAAGGGGTCCTGGTCAAGCTTCATCTTAGGGTTGGTATCCAACTTCAATCGTCCTTCCTCTATGGCCGATTGAACCCGTCGACAAAAAAATTGCTGTTGTAGCAATTGTGTTAGCTACAGCACAAGTTTTGTATGTGTGTATGGTGTGTAAAACAAACCTCGAAGGGTTCTCTCAGAAGGAGAAAAGATTTATACTGGTTCGGACCTCCCCTAAGGGATAATAGCCCTACGTCCAGTTTGTGGTGGATTTGGCATAGTATGCCTCGGTAGAATCTAGTTGATCCAAAGGATCTCATGGCCCTGGAGCCGCTGCCTATTACAAGGGATTGCCCCTGCTTTTATAGGAACGCAGGCCAAAGGAAAAGACATAAATGCCCTCTATAAGTCATAGGCTTATAGGGGTAAAAAGGGAAAAGGCTAGTCTACTGTACAAAGTGCTTTACAGTGTTACGGACGTGTCAGATAAACGTCACTTCTTGACCAGCTAAACGACATACTAGGGGCAGAGGGGCCCTGGTATGACTTCTACACTATAGCGAAGTACATATATTTTCTGGGTTCGGAGTAGGGGCCGGAGCTCTTCGGGTGGAGGCTGCGAAGAAGGCATCAAAGGACACTCCGAAGTGGGCTTCGAAGTATACTCCGAACTGACCTCCAAACTGGGTTCTCAGAGACTTAGCTTCGAATCGGCTGAGGGTTCGGAGACTGGCTCTGGAGAGCTCCAAAAGGAGCTCGAAAGTTAACTCCGAAGAAAGCTCGGAGATTGACTCCGAAGTTAGCCCGGAGGATAACTCCGAAACTAGCCTGAGACTTAGGTTCCGGCAAACTTCAAAGGGAGCTTGGAGGCTTCGCTTTGGAGGACTCCGAAAGGGGTTCGGAGGCCTCGTTTGAGGAGCCATGCTGAATAGCGTGGGCCTCATGGCTCCATATGTGATGAGTCATTGTCAACAATAGTCAAAGAGGACATAAGAAGAGGGAAGACCTGCTGCGTCTGGGCCACGTGTGACTCAGGTACATGGGCAGCGAGCGACTATCGGGCAGAGGGGCTGCGAAGTCAGGCTGGCCCAATCCGTGTACATGGGCCAGGAGCAGCAGAGAACCCAATGGGCTGTTGACCAGGATTGACTCAGGCACACGGGCGGTGAGCGATTGCCGGGCTAAGAGAGCTACGGAGTCGGGCTGGCCCAATCCGGGTACCTGGTGCAAAGTCGGTGGAGGCTTTGTCAGTTTTGGCGCAAAACTGACGACCGCTGATCTTGTATCGTACTGTCCAGAAGAGAAGCCGTAGTCGCTACGAAAGCTTAGCTTCCGGATAAGTCATCTGTAAATAGGAGTTTACTATTTTGTCCCTAGGCCCACAGTCAGTCAGTCGAGTCCGTAAAAATATCCTAAGGGCAGTTTAGTCTTTTCCTTTTATTTCAGCGTCTGTAAAAACCCTAAGGGGCTGGTGGAATATTCCTCGCTATTGGGCAGCCTATAAAAAGGGCCCCAATCCCTAGGGTTAGGTCACCCTTTCCAGAATCCACTTTTTAATCAAGAGGGTCACTTTTATTCTTCTGGTTCCCTGTTCATTCTCCTGTGCGCCGCCAGGAACATTCCTCTATTCATCGTGAGTTTTGATCCTGTCTGTTCCTGGTTCTCTGCATGCTGTGATTCTTGTGTGCTGCGATTGTGTATATTTTATACTGCATCGTTTTGCGTGTCTGCAAGTTTTTCATCTCTGGTGCGAATGGTCTTCTCTGGATGCTTCGGTTCTACACGAGAGTAGTACTAGTTCTTGCATGAAGTAAGTAGTACCTACTCCCTGTAGCAACAGTACGCTAGTACTCTAGCTTTGCTTTTTCCTACATAGCCTTTTTGATCGAGTAGACAGAGCCTAGTCTTTCTCTGGCTATTTCTGGCGAAGCCCTCTTGTCTGTTCGAAGTCATTCAGCTCTGTGAAGCAGGCTTCGACCTGACATATTCGAAGGCTTCGCTTGAACTTTCGACTCCGAACTCGAACTATGAATCTAGCTTCGAAGTATGCTCTGTGCTTAGTTTTTGTTCGTTGACATACTTCGGCACTTTTGCGAAGCATACTTCGACAGGCTTCGAAGTTAACTTCGAAGCATGTCTCTCTGGTAGACTTCGCTCGGGGTGTGTTTTCTGAGAAATTGTTTTACTGTTGTCATCTTCGTTGATCTCGGTTTGTGAGTTTGAAGCTTGTTTTTCGAAGATTGTTTCAAGGCTTCGATCTCTTGTGAGAGCATCAGCACATTTTGATTTGAAGCTGGTCTGAGGTTCGAAGGTTACCACTTCGGTATTCATACCTCGATCATGCTAACTTCGAAGGTAGATTGTTGGCTTCGATTTGGTGTTGTTGTTGTGTGTTTGGCTTTGCTTCTCTTTCGAAGGTTGCTTTTCTGTGAACTTTGTTCGAAGCTTTCTGATCGAAGTATAGGCTTCGAGGTACTCTGTTTGAAGTAGGCTTCGATAATTTCTTACTTCGCACCGAAGCATACTTCGCATTCTGCCACACTCGAACTAGGCTAGACTCAACAAACCTCCAGCACTTCATCGATAGACTTCGCTAGACTTCGACATTCTTCTTCGAAGCAGGCTTCGTCACAGCAAAGTAGGCCTCGACACTGCGAAGCAGGCTTCGACATTGCGAAGAAGGCTTCGACATTGCGAAGAAGGCTTCGTCAAGTATCGAACAGGAGACAAATTTTGAACAGTAACTTCTCATCTCATTCTATGTGCACTTAGATTACATTACTGAGAAGTTTGACTCGCCAGGTTCTGAATATTTTGTTTATCTGCCTATTAGCACTGTATTGGTGTTTCTCTGTTTTTGACACCGGTTGTTTCTAGGCTAGATACTTTTAGACTTGGGTGATTTGTTCTGCTACTTTTTAGGCGCCCATTCACCCCCCTCTGGTCGCTACTTTCGGTCCTACAATTGGTATCAGAGCCTGGTTAGGGTGAATGGGTGAATGGCCATTGATCCGAAAGAATTTTTAGGCGCCCATTCACCCCCCTCTGGTCGCTACTTTCGGTCCTACAATTGGTATCAGAGCCTGGTTAGGGTTTTTCCATACCTTAACCGGTTCTAAACCCCAGTAGTGATCATGACTTCTCCTGGCAAAGTCCCGTTCTTGGAAGCTTATGGCTATAATTATTAGAAGACTCGCATGCGAGCCTATCTTATGAGCCAAGGCTCTGACATCTGGGACATTTGCGTTCACGCTACGTTCGTTATATTGCCAGTTGCTGAGCATGGTACTCCTGGTATCATTGCCCAGCATTTGAACAATAGTAAGGCTGTGAACATCTTGTTTTCTGGTTTAGGTCCCACTAAGTTTGAGCGTGTGAGCCATCTCTCCACTGCGAGAGAGATCTGGGCTACCCTCAAGGCACACCATGAGGGAACAGCCCAGGTCAAGGCTCGGCTCTATCAGACTTACCGGCGTGAATATGAAAATTTCACACAAAAGCCGGGTGAATCTGTTGAAGCGTTGTTTGGTCGTTCTCAATCGATTATAAACAAGCTTCGGGACAACAAGGCTTAGGGTGCTCAGTTAGTCTCGCATCATGAGCAGGCGCTCAAGGTTCTCCATACCTTGGACCCAAAGATCTGGGAGATCAAGGTATCCTCTATCATTGAGAGCACATCTTATGATACCTTGACCATTTCTGAGTTGTTTAGCAAGCTGAAGGCCACCGAAGTTGATATCCAGTTGAGATCAAATCTCACTGGCTCTGGATCAAAGTCTCTGGCCCTTGCTACACCTTCTGTTGATCCTTCTTCTGTGAGCTGTGCTGGGTTCTCTTTGATGTCTATCACTGAGGACCAACTTGAGTCTTTGGGAGATGATGACCTGTGTCTTTTTAACAACCGGGTGCGTCGTGTTTATGACAAAAGGATGTTCAAAAGACACGGCACAAAATCTGGGTGCTTTGAGTGTGGTGACCCAGGACACTTCATGGCCGACTACCCTAAGCGCAATGGGCACGAGAAGGGCTCCGATGGTGGCTTCCATGACTCCGGCAAGCACGACAGCTCTTCCTTCAACAAGGGCAAGCCAAAGACCAGATTCTTCAAAAAGGCCCTAAAGGACTACCGGCGAGAGAACAAGAAGCGTGACAAGGCCTTCTTCGCCGAGATGGAGAAGAGCTACTCCAAGCGGTCCATGTCTTCTTCCTCTTCATCGATCTCAAGCGATGAGGAGATCGTCATCAGGAAGGGGAAGGACAAGGACGATCCGGCGGGTCTTTGCTTCATGGCTTTCGGGGACAAACCAAAGAGCCACTCACATCAGCGCCGAAGATCCCGCAAGAGCTTCTGCTCAATGGCTCTTGGGGATAAGGAAGATAAGGGCTCCTCCGTTGACTCCGACGACGACGACAACGAAAAGGTATCATCTTATGAACGCGAAATCGTTGATTTACTTGAAAGTAATCGTCAGGACTTAAAATATCGAGAAAAACTGCTTATGGGGCTAAGAAGAGGATAGATGAATTAGAAAGTGAGCTTGTCGTGGCCAACGGCAGAACCGAGAGTCTATCTTCTTCTCCTTGCTTGGGTGATAGCAGTAAGTGCCCAAAGTGTGAGGTGCTTCTGTGTGACCTGTCGACTCTAAAGTCCAGGTACACAGAAAGGGTTGATGAGAGGGACGCTTTGGCCACTGAGATTGAAAGCGCTCAGCTGGAGCTGAAAGATGCTCAAGCCACTGTCGTTGTGCCCTGTGCTGATTGCCCATCTCATCTAGCTAGTTTAGCTGAGCTGAAAGCCAAGGGCGATGAGCATTTGGGTGAGTTGGAGAGAGTGAGAGATGAGCTGGCTCAGACTAGGCTAGAGCTTGAGACATTGTCAGTTCCACCCACTGTCTGTGAGAACTGCTTGTCTCTTAGACTGGAGTTGATTAAGCTGAAAGCCGAGAAGTCTGTCCAGGTAGATAGCGAGTGTGAGACCTGCTTGTCTCAGGTGGAGGTACTAGCTTCCTTGAGAGAGGAGCTAGCTGATTCTCAGAATGAAAATTTTTACCTCTGTTCTATCCTGAGTTGGATCAGTGCCCGAGAGCCACAGCTCGGCATGATGAGTTGGATGGGTTTGGGGTAGGTTACACCTACACCAAGGCTAACTTTGAGAGTGCTATTAACCGAGCAGTGGAGTGGAGTAAAATGACTCCTAAGCAGAGATACCCCAAGACTCACTCCACTGAGTCTTCCCAGGCTAGTCAGCCCAAGGATGGAGTGATCCATAAACAGCCCAAAGCTCCACCAAAGAAGCCCATCTGGGTTCCAAAGCCCAAACACCTCCACACTTCTCTTGACTCTCTTCCAGGACCCTCTCAACCCAAGAAGACAACACCAAACACCAATAAGCCCAAGAACCCCAGGCCTCAACCACATCCCAAGAAGCCCACCTATCATTGTGAGTATTGTCAGAAAGAAGGGCATCTTGCGGAGTTTTGCTTCAGGAGGAAGCAGGTTGAGAGAGCAGAGAGAGCTTGTGGTGGTCAGGAGCAGTTCTACCAGCAATGTGGTAAACTGAGAGTTCCTCGAAGCGGGGAGAGGGTGGAGGCCAGGCCGCGTCGTGTAGGTGGTGGTAGAGGAGACGACTTTCATGCCCATGCTCCAGATGGTGGTGTTCATTCCGGCAGAGCTCCGGGCCATTTTGGCTACGGTCTTGGACCTCGTGGCCGAGGCTTTAGGCAGGACCGAGGACCGTGCTTTGAGCCGCATTTTGGTCCAAACTCTTCTAATGATTTCTGCTTTCCGTCTTTTGAGCAGATGGCTCGACATTGGTTTAGATCTTTTGCTAAACCTGGTGCCGGACCATTTGCTCCCCCTTACAACCACTGACTGTGCACGATCGGGGACTGGAAGATTTTTGGATCATGGACTCAGGATGTTCTCGCCACATGACGGGACATCGCAGATGGTTCTCCAGTCTCACTTCCCCGAGCTCCAAAGAGTAAATCACATTCGGGAATAGTGGTCAAGGGAAGGTAAACGGTATTGGCTCAATTCGCATCTCTGATCATTTCTCCTTACAGAACGTTGCTTTGGTTGGAAATTTGAACTTTAATTTGATTTCTGTTTCACAACATCTTGAGGATGGTTTGGAGGTTCATTTTAAGAAGGGCAGTTCTTCTGTGATTGATTCTAGAGGATCTTTGATTTGCTCGATCTTACCATTTGGTAAGGTTTTTCGGATTGACTTCTCTAGTTCTTTTGGCCCTTCTCGCTGTTTAATTGCTGGATCCTCCTCTGAGATCTGGAAGTGGCATAGGTGGTTAGGCCATTTGAGTTTTGATCTGCTAGTCAGGTTGTGCTCTATGGACCTCATCTGAGGATTGCCCAAGCTTAAAATGGAGAACGATCTAGTCTGCCATCCCTGTCGTCAGGGGAAAATGGTTGCCGCTTCTCACTCGCCTGTGACTCAGGTGATGACTTCGTATCCGGGCGAGCTATTACACATGGACACTGTCGGTCCAGCTCGGGTACGCTCAGTCGGTAGGAAGTGGTACACACTTGTGATTGTTGATGATTTTTCTTGATTCTCGTGGGTTTTCTTCTTGGAGTCTAAGGATGAAACTTTTCATTTTGTTCATGACCTGATTTTGAAGCTGAAGAATGAGAACAATGGTCGGATGCGAGCAAATCGCTCCGACAACGGCTTTGAGTTCAAGAACTCTTAGTTCGTCAGCTTCTATAGTGATCAAGGTCTTGACCATCAGTTTTCTGCTCCATACACTCCCCCACAGAACGGCATTGTGGAACGAAAGAACCGTATGCTAGTCGAGATGGCCAGGACGATGCTCGATGAGCACAGGACTCCTAGGTGTTTTTGGGCTGAAGCCATGAACACGGCTTGCTATCTAGCCAACTGCATTTTTCTTAGAGCTTACCTAGGTAAGACTTCATATGAGTTGCGATTTGGCAGATAGCCCAAGGTGAGCCACTTGCAAGCGTTTGGCTGCAAGTGCTTTGTGCTCAAGAAGGGAGGGCATTTGGACAAGTTTGAGTCTCGTTGCTGGGACAGAGTTTTTCTTGGCTATGCTTTACATTCTCGAGGCTTCCGTGTTTGGAACCTTGACTCCCAGCAGCTTGTTGAGACTTGCGAGGTTTCATTTGATAAGTACTTGCCTTCTTTGACTCCTTCTTTTGAGCTTTCTGGTGATGGTGAGCTCGGAGAGTCCATCTTCGAGGAAGATGAGGACACTCCAGCTGCTGATGAGGTTGGGCCTTCTGCACAGCCTGCAGAACCCACACCTTCTGAGACTTCGACTAAGGACGAGGGAAGACCTCTGATCACTTCTTCCACTTCGATCGAGCCCCCTTAGTCGAGTCTAGAGGTGCCTGCTGCTGACTCCGGTGAGGTGACTTCAGGTCACCAGGGATCCCGAGCAGTTCAGCGTGATCACCCCTCAGAGCTCATCATTGGTGATTTGACTGAGAGAACTTTGCATTCATCTGTTGACTCTCTTGTTGTGTTTGCTGAATCTGCTTTTGTTGCATCTTTCGAGCCTAGAGATGTTTCTCATGCTCTTTCTGACTCGAACTGGATTAATGCCATGCAAGAAGAGCTCGAGAATTTTGTCCGCAATCGGGTTTGGACACTAGTTGAGCTACCACCAGGATGCAACCCCATAGGCATCAAGTGAGTGTTCAAGAACAAGCAAGGTGAAGATGGGGTTGTGGTGTGCAACAAAGCTCGACTTGTTGCCCAGGGTTTTTGCTAGAAAGAGGGTATTGATTTTGAAGAAACTTTCGCCCCTGTTGCCTGTCTTGAGTCCATTCGCATTCTTTTAGCTTTTGCCATTTCGAAGGGTTTTAAGCTTTTTCAAATGGATGTCAAGAGTGCTTTTCTGAACGGGTATCTAGAGGAGGAAGTGTATGTTAGGCAGCCCCCCGGTTTTGAGAACCCCAAGTTTCCTCAACATGTTTTTAAATTGCAAAAAGCTTTATACGGGTTGAAACAAGCCCCTAGGGCTTGGTATGACCGGTTGAAGCAGTTTTTGTTGGGGAAGGGCTTTGTTATGGGTTCTGTGGATAAAACTCTTTTCTTGCTCAAAGATGCTTGAGATTTCTTAGTCGCTCATATTTACGTGGACGATATTATTTTTGGCGGTACTACTAATGATCTTGTGTCCAAGTTTTCTGAGCAGATGCACAGCGAGTTTGAGATGAGCCTCATAGGTGAGATCAAGTACTTCTTAGGGCTCCAGATCAAGCAGACCAAGGACGGCACCTTCATCCATCAAGGTAAGTACACTCGTGACATGTTGAAAAAATTTGACTTTGGTGGAGAGCTGAAGCCGCAGATGACCCCAATGGGCACATCTGGGGGTCTGGACAAGGACGAGAGCGGCGTCAAGGTCAACGAGAGAGTTTCGAGGGATGATTGGTTCATTGCTATACTTGACGGTGACAAGACCGGACATACAGTTTGCCATGGGACTTTGCGCGCGCTTCCAGTCTTCACCACGCACGTCTCATCGGCAAGCTGTCAAGCACATCTTCAGGTATCTTACCTATGCGCCTGATCTCGGTCTTTATTATTCAGCATCATCATCTCTTGATTTATCTGGCTTTTCGGATGCTGACTTTGGTGGGTGCCGGTTGGATCGCAAGTCGACTTCCGGTACTTGCTAGTTTCTTGGTTCATCTCTTGTGTCTTGGTCTTCTCTAAAGCAATCTGGAGTTGCTCTTTCGACCACTGAGGCTGAGTATGTAGCTGCTGCTAGCTGCTGCTCACAGTTGGTTTGGATGATTTCCACTCTCCGAGATTTTGGGTTGTTCTTTCCTACCAGAGTTCCTTTATTTTGCGACAGCACCAGTGCTATTAGTGTAGGAAAAAACCCTTGTCTCCATTCAAAAACCAAACATATTGATGTGCGCTTTGACTTTCTGCGGGATCAATATGAGAAAGGTGTCATTGACCTTGTTCGTGTTGATACCCATCATCAGTTGGCTGACATTTTCACCAAACCCCTAGATCAGTCTACCTTTGAGTGTTTACGAGGGGATTTGGGTGTTGTGTATACTTTCTAGGATATTTTTGCGTCAGTTTTTCTTTCTTCTTTACTCTTTTCTTGAGTTTTTTTGTGTGTGTTCATATCATACATACTCACATATCACACTTTGAGCCTGCTTCTGTTATATGATTAAACTACTTTACTTATTCTAGCTGGTACATGCTTTTGATTACTTGTCAATGATCATGCTTTGGTTCAGTTCACTTGATATGTTTGATATCTGTCATATGCATGGCTTTTATGCTTTAAAATTGAAAAATGATCACCATTGCTTCTAGTAACTAGCATGGGTAGGCTGAATGTTCTTGCTATCTGTTACATGCCTTGTGGCTAATTCCTGACTTAGATGCAAATATGCAACTTGAACATCTTTATTCTTTAAACATGGAAATGTGCTATAAAAATGATGAAAAATCAAGAAAAATAAAATTCCATGCCTTTTTATGCATAACTTGAAAAGATCCAGGTGGGTTTGTTTTGTCGCATTGCATTGTTCTGGACTGTGTACCATAACACTTTGGTATGAACTAGGACAGTGTAGTGTATGCCAAGACCAATGTCTTAAGCTTCTGATGGTCCAGTTCTGGCCTAGGCTTGACTTGGTCAGTCAGCATAAGGTTTGACATGCAAATAACCCCTGGCAACAATGAAAAAGGAAAAAGAAAAAGCCTGAAAATTGAAATGATAACAAGTTTAGTGAAGCATTTTGTTTTGGACAATGCTTGTCTTGGTAGATATCAGTTAGCTTCTACATTTCATGCTTTACCTTGCCTGTCAACTAGAAAATGTGGTGATGCTTTTGTTTACAAGAATTGAAAAATGCGTGCTAATGACTTTCTTTAGATATGCTCCACGGGGAGAAGCTCTCGGGCCGCTCCTGTGGCTTGGCGCTAGAAGCAGCACGACGCCGTTGGGCTTTGGGACTGCGGCAGCAGCGCAACACTTTTGCACAAGTGGGAGAGGCCTGGCCGTACACTGGACTCTAGCAAAATTTCTACAGTGGTGTGAGCCTGGTTCACAGCCGGCTCATTTCTTCTCTCAAGAACCAGATTGGTTTTTTCCTAGGGAAACTTTGTTCTAGTGGATTTAAGCACTGGCGTGAAGAACACAGTGACGCAGGCCTCTACGCTAGCTGTGCACTAGGTGGCACAAGTAGGCACGCTGGAGCAGTGCATGCGCTGCAGGTGTTCGGCCAAATGAACAGGTGCACTAGTTTTTTGATACAGTACTTTGACAAGGCTTCACATGTATGAATCACGTTCCTATTATACTTTAAATATTTGACAAAGTGCTTGATTAATCTGTGATTAAATTCCTGCATATTTTAATGATGCATTTGTTATTTTTGGGATAAAGATCTCATGGATGATTCGATGTATGTGTGCTATTAATATTCATCAAGTGTTTGTTGAATCATCTATGAGCACTTTTTATATACTGCATTTAGTTTGTTTAGTTTAAATGCGCTAAAAAATGTGGTGTCTCTCATTTGTGAACTGCCTGTGTACCGTGGATGTTTTGGATGTGCTTGACGGATTATCAGTGTCTTTGGTGAATCATTTGTGGAATTGTTAGTTGACCTGTGAGTTAACTTAATCTGCCTTTAAGCACTTTGGTGGTGTCTTTTTGATTAGGACACCGGTTGTTTTTAGGCTAGATTATATTATTCTTTGAGATTGGTTTTGTTGAGGTCCGTTGGGTATTGGGAGAAGGCCATTAGATTTGAAAGAATTTTTTAGGCACCCATTCACCCTCCTCTGGTCACTACTCTCAGTCCTACACCCTCATTCAGGTGAGAGAAGCTTTGCACATGCTTCGTTTGGTATCTAGCTATTTAGCAATACTGAAGATTTCTTGAACCTTGCCAGGCCTTCACACTGACCACCGTGGCAGCAGCCCCCGTGGGTCACCGGGAAACCCTCTTCACGGAGGAGAGCAATGCCCTTCTGCGCCAGGCTTTGGAAGCTGTCGAGAGGCAGAAGCAAGCTGAAGTGGCAGCAGAGGCGGTGAGGTCCAAGGAAGCTAAGGCAAAAGAAGCCTTGGCCTCAGAGACTGAAATGCTTTGGGAAGCGCTTCGGGCTTCGGAGGAGGCAGAGTGAAGCTGGCGGTGGAGTGCTCCGATATTCGCACAGCTAGCCAAACTCTGGAAGACTTTGTGGTCCGAGGGGTTGACAAGGCCACCTCGAGCCTGACCGAAGTCCTCGAGTGCTTGGGGACTGAGTGCCGGCCTCCGAACTTCAATCCTCAAGACCATATCGGGGACCGACTCGAGTTCCTCCAGACGACCGCGGTGATGGCAGAGGTGTCAATGAAGGGCTTCACGTTGATGGCTGGCGAGTGGCTAGCTAAGGGGTGCTGCAAATGCTTCATAACGCGGGGTGCAACCACCTCGAAGCAGCGACCCTGGCCATGCCGGTGGCCTTCGGAGGCCCTCACTTGGCTTTGCCCTCCTCGGCAGTCCGTGGGGTGTGGCGTTGGCTTCAGGAACCTTGGAAGACCCAAGGGTGCAAAGCAGTCCTCGAGCAGCAACGGGTCACCCACTCTCGCTGAGCCAGGGCCTCGACGTCTAACTCTCCACCACCGAAGGTGTATACCTCCTTAAGCTCTTTTGTAATTCGTAGCCATGGGCTTGTAAATGACTTGTCAGTTTATTAATAGAAATGCGGTGGTATTTTGTACCTTCCCAGGCTCAGCCTTTAGATGTTGACTTCGAAATGCTTGAGGATTTAGAAGAGCTTCACTAGCTTTGGGTGGTGCTCGAAGTAGCTAGGTCCGAAGGCCCCCCTCGGATCAAACTTCCGAGGGGTCCTAGGGGCGAAGTTATTCCCGAAGTAGCCCAGGAGCTGCTAGCCATTGTGAAGACGGAGCCCCTTCGGAGTTCTTCGTCTTTGCCATACTTGAGCTGTTTTGAAGTAGGCTTAAGTGGTGACGGGGCGCAGCCTTCAGGTACGGCCTTACAAGGCGACAAAACCCTATACTTTTCTGCCTTCGATGCGGCACCGCCTGTGCTTTAGACTTGGACCGACCTGCAAGAAGAAAGGTGAGTTCTGTGGGCTTCGAAGCATGGACGGTCCAACCGCGGGAGGTCAGACTCCGACGAGGCTTCATCGAGCCGAGGGGGGCCTACCTGGAAAAAGAGCAAGCGAGGGCCGAATATGTCGGGACCTCGGGCATGCTTTTTCTTAGGCTTATACATAGATTACTTGTAGTATTTTAGCTTTCGAGGTGTACCTGTAACATACTTCGCACATTGCATTCAATTAATGGAATTGTGTTGTATTTATAAACGCATACTTCGTTTGCATGCTTTGCACATATCGTGTGCTTTGAATGCTTTGTTTGTACGCTCGTATCGAACATCTCATTCGCACACTTCGCACACATACCTCAGTCCCCCTTGCACGTGGCGGTTAGGGACTTGGGCATTGCCAATGCGTGCAATTATAAAATGCGAAGGGGTGCGCCTTGTGCAGCTTTGGATATATAAATCACGTTGTTCACAGGCCTCTCTTGGGCTTCGAACGCTTAAACTTGAAGCGAAGCATGGCTTCAAAGACATTCAAATTAAGCGAAGCATGGCTTTGACATGCTTAATTATCGATGGTAAGTACATGCAAAGCAAGGCTTCGAAGCATGTTTAGACGGCGAAGCTAGCCTTCTGAGCTTGATTCTGCAAAGAGAATAGAATGAGTGGCGTGGATTCACCGAGCCTGTGATAATGTGAGCCACCTTCGACTCTGAGCCACCTTCAACCCTGGGATACCGGGTACGGGGCCCGGAATCCTTGGACGCGATAGGCCGATGGCCCGATGTCCTTTGTCTCACTGCTAAGGGCCTAGAGGCGCTGTGTAGCCTTCAGAGGAGTGCTCTGATTTTAAATAGAACGAAGCAATGCTTTGGTCCTTATCAATACAAAGCGGTAACCTCCATTCTTAATAGAACGAAGTCTTGACTTCGGGTCTCAGTAAGGACACAAAAAAGCTTCGATTTTTTAATAAAGTGAAGGCTTCGACAATCAGTTAAACGAAGCAGGGCTTCGACATTAGATAAAGTGAAGCAAGACTTCGGCATTAGATAAAGTGAAGCAAGGCTTCGACATTTAATAAGACAAAGCAAGGGCTTCAGTTTTAGTAGAATGAAGCGAGGCTTTGGGTTTTAATAAGGCGAAGCGAGGCTTTGTGATTAAATAAGGTGAAGCAAGGCTTCGGGATTAGATAGAGTGAAGCAAGGCTTAGGTTCGTGTACATACCTTTGGAAACTCGACCTGGTTTGGAGACCGAGCGGCTTCACGTGGTTGAGGAAAGCTTGCCTCGTAGCCCCTAGGGCTTCTGAGGCCTTCGGTGAGCACCCGGAGACCCTTACCGAAGGGTGCACTCTGAGGCGAGAGGGGTGGTAGAGACACTAGCTTTTAGTACTAGGATCCCCATGGACGACGCCAACTGTTGTAACAATTGCATTAGTTACAAAAAGGTTTTATGTGGTGGTGTATGGTGTATGAAATGAACCTCGAAGGGTTTTCACAAAGAGAGAGAGAGGATTTATACTGGTTCGGGCCTCCCCAGAGGGATAATAACCCTACGACCAGTTTACAGTGGATTTGGCATAGTTTTGCCTCTACCAAGTGTGTCCCCCTGTTACAAGGGCATGACCCTGCTTTTATAGGCACGCAGGCCAAAGAAAAGACCCAATTGCCCTCTACAAGTCGTAGGCTTTATAGGGGTAATAAGGAAAAAAGGCTATACTATTGTACATGTAACTTTACAGACTTGGCAGATATACATCATTTCTAGAGCAGGTATACGCCATACCAGGGGCCGGGGCCCTAGTATGGATTTACACTATAACAGTACCTAGATATTCCTTCTAGACCAGAGTACCTACTGGAGGGTATTAGCTAGGGCGGACCCCGAAGAGGACTCCGAAGTGGACCTCGAAGTGGGCTCCGAAGAGGACTCCTAAGAGGACCCCGAAGTGGCTCCGAAGCGACTCTCGGAGAGGACTCCAAAAGGCTCCGGACGACTTTGATGGGGACCAGAGGGGTCTTGGAAGCTTGACTCCGGAGGGGACCCAGAGGGATCCCGGAGGGATCCCAAAGGGTTGTCTTCGGAGGGGACCAGAGGGGTCATAGAGGCCTGGCTCCGTAGGGGACCCGGAGGGACCCCTAGAGGCTCAGCTCCGGAAGGGACTAGAGGGACCTCGGAGGCTTGGCTCCGGAGGGATAAGTCTTGGCTATAGTTGAGTTATATTCGATGGAGAGGGTCGGAGTTCATCTTGTGGCTTCGCCAGTCGACGTGCTCCGAACCCGAGTGAGGAACCATGTTGAAGAGCATGGGTCTTATGGCTCCAGATGTGATGAATGATTGTCAACGGAAGTCAAAGAGGAGACATGAAGACCTGCCGTGTCTAGGGCACGTGTGACTCAAGTACACGGGCAACAAGCGATAGCCGGGCAGAGGAGCCATGGAGTCAGGTTGGCCCAATCCGAGTACATGGGCTAGGAGCAGCAGAGAATCCACTAGTCTGTTGACTGGGTTTGACTCAGGTACATGGGTGACGAGCGATTACCGGGCTGAGGAAGCTGTGGGATCGGGTCGGCCCAATCCGGGTAGCCAGTGGGAAGACGGTGGACGCTTTGTTAGTTTCGGCACAAAACTGACAACCGATGATTATCTTTATTTAGGATTTTAATATTCAGTATTTAGGCCAACAATCTTTGTTATTTGAGTCAGTAAAATATTCTATGGGCATTTTAGTAATTTCCAATTTTATTTTTAGAGTCAGTGTAGGGTTAAATTAGTCTTGTCCCTTTGTTAGTGGGCTGCCTATAAATAGGCCCCAACCACCTAGGGTTAGGGTTGATTGTTTTTCTCCATAATCAATCTATAGTCCGCCACATATTTTTCCGCCATAGTTTTTTTCTCTCTCCGCCAGCATTATTTTCTCCGACCAGATATCGTCGGCCAGATTTTTTTGAAGCTTTTCCACTGCCTTCACCGTTTGGTTTGTAGCCTGGTGAATGCGGCGCACTTTCCTGGGAATAGCTGCCAGCACGCCGCAGGCACGGCATCCGAGCACTCCCTAGGTGCATGTTGTAGGCTGCTGCAGCTAGGGCCTAGGAACCTAGTGCGCAGTGACGCGGCATGGCTGCCTAGCCCTGCCAGTAGATTGTGTTTTGGTGCAGGCACGTGCTCTGAATCATTAGGCGATTTGGCTACGCACGAAGCGCATAGTGTGATGAATGGTGTCAGGCGACTCGGCTGCGTAGTACATGACTTTCTAGGCGGCAAGCTCGCGTCACGTCACGAGGGAGCAGCAGTCTTGTTGCAGCAGCGTAGGTTAGGGTTTTTCCATACCTTAACCGGTTCTAAACCCAGGTAGTGATCATGACTTCCTCTGGTAAGATCCCGTCCCTTGACGCTTTTGGCTACACTTATTGGAAGACTCACATGCGAGCCTATCTCATGAGCCAGAGCTCGGACATTTGGGATATTTGTGATCACGCTACTTTTACTATACTTCCTATTGTGAGCGCAATTCTCCTGATATAATCACCCAGCATCAGAACAATAGCAAAGCGGTGAACATTTTATTCTCTGGTCTAGGTCCTAGTGAGTTTGAGCGTGTTAGCCATCTCGACACTGCTCGAGAGATCTGGGCTACTCTCTAGGCACACCATGAGGGGCAGCTCAGGTCAAGGCTAGGCTCTATCAGACCTACCGGCGTGAGTATGAAAACTTCTCACATAGAAGACGGGTGAGTCTGTTGAGGCTTTGTTTGGTCATTTTCAAATGATCATTAATAAGCTTCGGGCCAACAAGGCCGTGCGTGATCAGCTGGTCTCAGATCATGCACGAGAGCTCAAGGTTCTTCATACCTTGGACCCTAAGATCTGGGAGATCAAAGATTCTTCCATTGTTGAGAGCGCGTCCTATGATACCTTGACTGTCGCAGAGATTTTTAGTAAGCTCAAGGCCTCAGAGGTTGATATCTAGTTGAGATCAAATCTCACTCGTTCTGGCTCAAAAACCCTGGCCCTTGTGACACCTTCTGCTGATCCTACTACTTTGAGTTGTACTGCATTTTCTTTGATGTCTATCTCTGAGGATCAGCTTGATTCGCTAGGAGATGATGATCTGTGTTTGTTTAACAACCGGGTGCATCGTGTCTATGATAAACAAATGCTTAAAAGACACGACACAAAATCCGGATGCTTGGAGTGTGGTGATCCAGGTCATTTCATCGCCGACTACCCCAAGCGGAAGAGCTACAAGAAGGGAACCAGCGGTAACTCCTACGACTCCGGCAAGCATGACAACTCCACTTTCACAAAGAGCAAGCCCAAGACAAGATTCTTTCGAAAGGCTCTGAAGGACTACAAGTGTGAGAACAAGAGGCGAGACAAGGCCTTCTTTGCCGAGATGGAGAAAAACTACTCCAAGAGGTCTTCGTCTTCCTGTAGGACCGAAAGTAGCGCCAGAGGGGGGGGTGAATGGGCGCCTAAAAATTCTTTCGAATCAATGGCCTACTCCCAACACCCAACGCACCTCAAAAGATTTGACAGGGAAACGTAAACAGATCGTCAAGACCTAAAATGATCTAGCCCAAAAAAACAGTTGACCTAATCAAGAAGACACCAACACAGTGCTAATAGGCTGTTTAATTAAAGCATTCGAAACATGGCAGATTAAACTTCACAGAAATAGATCATCACAGCAATTTATCTAAGTGCACGTAAGAAGAGTTGAGAGATTACTGTTCAAGGTTGTCTCCTGTTTGGTACTTGACGAAGCCTGTACAGTACGAAGCCTGAGTTGTCGAAGTACGTGTAGTACAGTTCGATGTAGTGTGTAGTAAACTGCGAAGTCTGCTTTGGTACGAAGTAGCTTCGAAACAGAACAAAAATATTCGGACAACACTTCGAATGAGCAGAGACTCCGAAGACTGTCGCGAAGTACCTTCGGAGGCAAGACTGTGAAGCCTATACTCCAAAAAGAATACTTTGAAGTTCGGAAAACAGAAATGAAGACAAAACATGTGGGACCCACGCTATAGCACTGAACAGTGATACCTCCGTCAAGACATACTTTGGTAAAGCATGATCGAAGCTATCGTGCGGGCTTCGAATGGAACAGCGAAGTCCCCACAGAAAATCTGTACAAACTGCCGAAGCTCAAAGTGCTATTCTGTGGAGCTTACGCGAAAAACCAGACTTCGAATCTTTGTCTATATGGACCACACAAGTACTTCAAAGTCAGAACTCTACACGGCAACCGGAGTCCGCAGACCAGAGTTAGGACTTCGAAGCTGTAGCCCCAAGACAAATCGAAGTCTAACAGATTGCGAAGTCTGTAGACAGTGCGAAGATCACTGAAAAACCGAAGTGTGCTGCTACTTCAAGATTTACTGATTAGCGATGTCCATATTTCAGATCCGAAGAACAATGTCAGAAATGCTAAACATTGTGGAGCCTACGCTGTAAACTTTGATCACTGAAAATTTACGCCCAAAACACACGCATGCCAGAAGAACGTCAATCCAAGTTCAGCTTTGCGTCAGATTACTAAAATGATGACCTTGAGTCATCAAACGTTAGCAGATGCATGCGGGAATAGAAACAAAATGGCCAAGTGAGAGAAATGTAGAGCTTGGCTGCTACAGGAGCTAGAAACTAGCTTGCCAGGACTGCAGCTGTAGCTAGTGGCTTGAAAGATACGCAAGCAATGCTAGAAAAATGTGACTGAGGCTGCAGCCTAGCACACAGGAGTAGGTGCATTACAAAAACAGCCTAGGCTGCTGCAAACAACAAATCAGAGGAGACTATTCATGCAATCAAAGTCGTGCTAAATAAAATAAAAACTTCAGCCATGCAAGCAAAAACGCTTGTAGAAAAACTTATTACCACAGAGTCAAAACGATCTCACATAGATGAACAACGCAGGCACGCAAACCGAGACACCCAGAATAAAAGACTTCATAGCGTTACGTCCAATGACTGAGAGAAGAAGGATTACACCTGGCGAGCGATCTCTCAACAAATCAAAAAAGCGGATTGATGAACAACAGCCGAGATACCAGAGCAAAAGGAGTAAAAACTCATTCCGGCGGCGCAAACAGGAGGAGCAACGAGAATGACCCAATCTGTTTAATTAGAAAAAGTGATTTCAGGAAAGGGTAAACCTAACCCTAGGATATTGGGGCCTATTTATAGGCAGCCCATTAAATGGATAAAATGCAGAAATACCCCTAGGGTTTTTTACTTTTTACAGACGCTGAAATAAATGGAAAAAAAACCAAACTGCCCTTAGGATATTTTTACAGACTCAACTGACTGACTGTGGGCCTGAGGACAAAATAGTAAACTCCTATTTACAGATGACTTATCCGGAAGCTAAGCTTTCGTAGCGACTACGGCTTCTCTTCTGGACAGTCCGATGCGAGATCAGCGGTCGTCAGTTTTGCGCCGAAACTGACAAAGCGTCCACCGTCTTCGCACCGGGTACCCGGATTGGGCCGGTCTTATTCCGCAGCTCCCTCAGCCCGGCAATCGCTCGCCGCCCGTGTACCTGAGTCAATCCTGGTCAACATCCCAGTGGATCCTCTGCTGCTCCTGGCCCATGTACCCGGATTGGGCCAGCCCGACTTCGCGGCCCCTCTGCCCGACAGTCACTCGCTGCCCGTGTACCTGAGTCACACGCGGCCCAGACGCAGCAGGTCTTCTCTCTCTTTTCAGTCCTCTTTGACTTTCATTGACAATGACTCATCACATCTGGAGCCATGAGGCCCACGCTATTCAGCATGGCTCCTCAATCTCCCCCTTGATGAGTGCATTGTCAACACTTCACTTCATCTGCTCTTCAGTACCTACGAACAACTGTGGAAACACGAAAACAAAAACACAAGAAAACAGAGAAGAAGAAAATAAAGTAAAAGTTTAACCCTAATGACCAAAAGCCAAACAAAAGCAAGAAACAGTCATTATGGTTAACCAAAGGTAAAAGCTCAAAACGAGTGCAGTCTCAGAAACATCAACAAGGATATCAAAAGAGTAAAGACAAACGGGACAAAAACTCCCCCTAAAACGAATCCCAGAGAAAGCCAAAACTCCCCCTTAAACTCTTATACCAAAATTTCTCCCCCTTGTTGACAAGTGAACTCATCAAGCACTCTAAAAAGACACTGACTCCCCCTGAAATGCAATTTTCCCTCAAAATATGCAATGAATGCAACTGGGGTGCAGGTGGAGTGTAGAAAGAATGCTTCTCAGATATGATTGACTGCAATTACAACATCTAACAAGTATAGCAAAAGACATACTGTCTAAGACACATGGCATGATCAGTACAACAGATGATATCTAAAGAAAGTCATTAGCATGCATTTTTCAGTTTTTGCAAACAAAGGCATCACCACATTTTCCAGTTAACAAGCAAGGTAAAGCATGATATGCAGAAGCTAACTGATATCTACCAAGATAAGCATCGTCCAAAACAAAGTGCTTCAGCAAACTTGTTATCTTTTAAATGTTCAGGCTTTTTCATTTTCCTTTTTCATTTTTGCCAAGGGTTATTTGCATGTCAAACCTTATGCTAACCGACCAAGTCAATCCTAGGCCAGAACTGGACCATCGGAAGCTTAAGACATTGGTCTTGGCATACACTACACTGTCCTAGTTCATACCAAAGTGCTATGGTAAGCAGTCCAGAACAATGCAATGTGACAGAACAAACCCACTTGGATCTTTTCAACTCAAGCATAAAAAGGCATGGAATTTTCATTCATTTTTTATTCTTATCATTTTTATAGCACATTTTCCATGTTAAAGCATAAAGATGTCCAAGTTGCATATCTGCATCTATGTGAGGAACTAGCTACAGGGCATGTAACAGATAGCAAAAGCACTCAGCCTACACATGCTAGTTACCAGAAGCAATGGTGATCATTTTTTTAAGTTTAAAGCATAAAAGCCATGCATATGACAGATATCAGACATATCAAGTGAACTGAACCAAAGCATGATAATTGACAAGTAATCAAAAGCATGTACCAGCTAGAATAAGTAAAGCAGTTCAATCATATAACAGAAGAAGGCTCAAAAGTGTGATATGTGAATATGTATGATATGAACACACACAAAAAGACTCAAGAAAAGAGTAAAGAAGAAAGAAAACTGACGCAAAATATCCTAAAAAGGATACACAACACCCAAATCCCCTCGTAAACGCTCAAAAGTAGACTGATCTAGGGGTTTGGTGAAAATGTCAGCCAACTGATGATGGGTATCAACATGAACAAGGTCAATGACACCTTTCTCATATTGATCCCGCAAAAAGTGAAAGCGCACATCAATGTGTTTGGTTTTTGAATGGAGACATGGGTTTTTCCCTACACTAATTGCACTAGTGCTATCGCAAAATAAGGGAACTCTGGTAGGAAAGAACAACCCAAAATCTCACAGAGTGGAAATCATCCAAACCATCTGTGAGCAGCAGCTAGCAGCAGCTACATACTCAGCCTCTGTGGTCGAAAGAGCAACTCCAGATTGCTTTCGGGAAGACCAAGACACAAGAGACGATCCAAGAAACTGGCAAGTACCGAAAGTCGACTTGCGATCCAACCGGCACCCACCAAAGTCAGCGTCCGAAAAGCCAGATAAATCAAGAGATGATGATGCTTAATAGTAAAGACCAAGATCAGGCGCATAGGTAAGATACCTGAAGATACGCTTGACAACTTGCCGATGAGACGCGCGTGGTGAAGACTGGAAGCGCGCGCATAGTCCCACGGCGAACTGTATGTCTGGCCTCGTCGCCGTCAAGTATAGCAGCGAACCGATCATCCCTCGAAACTCTCTCTCATTGACCTTGACGCCGCTCTCGTCCTTGTTCAGGCCCCCAGATGTACCCATTGGGGTCATCTGAGGCTTCATCTCTCCACCAAAGTCGAATTTCTTCAACATGTCCCGAGTGTACTTACACCGGTGGATGAAGGTGCTGTCCTTGGTCTGCTTGATCTGGAGCCCTAGAAAATACTTGAGCTCACCCATGAGGCTCATCTCGAACTCGCTGTGCATCTGCTCAGAAAACTTGGACACAAGATCATTAGTAGTACCGCCAAAGATAATATCGTCCACGTATATCTGAGCGACTAAAAATCTGAAGCATCTATGAGCAAGAAGAAAGTTTTATCCACAGAACCCATCACAAAGCCCTTCCCCAACAAAAACTGCTTTAATCGGTCATACCAAGCCCTGGGGGCTTGCTTCAACCCGTATAAAGCTTTTTGCAATTTAAAAACATGTCGAGGAAACTTAGGGTTCTCAAAGCTAGGGGGCTACCTAACATAAACCTCCTCCTTTATGTACCCGTTCAGAAAAGCACTCTTGACGTCCATTTGAAAAAGCTTAAAACCCTTCGAAGCGGCAAAAGCTAAGAGAATGCGAATGGACTCAAGACGGGCAACAGGGGCGAAAGTTTCTTCAAAATCAATACCCTCCTTCTGGCAAAAACCCTGGGCAACTAGTCAAGCTTTGTTGCGCACCACAACCCCATCTTCACCTTGCTTGTTCTTGAACACCCACTTGGTGCCTATGGGGTTGCATCCGGGTGGCAGCTCAACCAGTGTCCAAACCCGATTGCGGACAAAATTCTCAAGATCTTCTTGCATGGCATTAATCCAATTAGAATCAGAAAGAGCATGAGAAACGTCTCTGGGCTCAAAAGATGCAACAAAAGCAGATTCAGCAAACACAGCAAGAGAGTCAACAGACGAACGCAAAGTTCTTGTAGACACATCACCGATGATGAGCTCTGAGGGGTGATCACGCTGAACTGCTCGGGATCCCTGGTGATCTGAAGTCACCTCACCGGAGTCAGCAGCTGGCACCTCTTGACTCGACTGAGGGGGCTCGATCGAAGTGGAAGAAGTGATTAGAGGTCCGCCCTCGTCCTCAGTCGAAGTCTCAGAAGGTGTGGGCTCTGCAGGAGGTGCAGAAGGTCCACTCTCATCAGCAGTTGGAGTATCCTCATCTTCCTCGAAGATGGACTCTCCGAGCTCACCATCACTAGAAATCTCAAAAGAAGTAGTTAAAGATGGCAAGGACTCATCAAAAGAAACCTCGCAAGTCTCGACAAGCTGCTAGGATTCGAGGTTCCAAACACGGAAACCTCGAGAATGCAATGCATAACCAAGAAAAACTCCGTCCCAGCAACGAGACTCAAACTTGTCCAAATGCCCTCCCTTCTTGAGCACAAAGCACTTGCAGCCAAATGCTCGCAAGTGGCTCACTTGGGCTGTCTGCCAAACCGCAACTCGTATGAGGTCTTACCAAGGTAAGCTCTAAGAAAAATGCGGTTGGCCAGATAGCAAGCCGTGTTCATGGCTTCAGCCCAAAAACGCCTAGGAGTCCTGTGCTCATCGAGCATCATCCTGGCCATCTCGACTAGCGTGCGGTTCTTTCATTCCACAACGCCGTTCTGTGGGGGAGTGTAAGGAGAAGAAAACTGATGGTCAAGACCCTGATCACTACAGAAGCTGTCGAACTGAGAGTTCTTGAACTCAGAGCCGTTGTCGGAGCGAATTGCTCGCATCCGACCATTTTTCTCATTCTTCAGCTTCAAAATCAGGTCATGAACAAAATGAAAATTTTCATCCTTAGACTCCAAAAAGAAAACCAACGAGAATCGAGAAAAGTCGTCAACAATCAAAAGTGCGTACCACTTCCCACCGACTGAGCGTACCCGAGCTAGACCGACAGTGTCCATGTGTAACAGCTCGCCTGGATACGAAGTCATCACCTAAGTCACAGGTGAGTGAGAAGCGGCAACCATTTTCCCGTGACGACAGGGATGGCAAACTAGATCTTTCTCCATTTTAAGCTTGGGCAATCCTCGGATGAGGTCCATAGAGCTTAACCTGACTAGCAGATCAAAACTCAAATGACCTAACCTCCTATGCCACTTCCAGAGCTCAGAAGAAGATCCAGCAATCAAACAGTGAGAAGGGCCAAAAGAACTAGAGAAGTCAATCCGAAAAACTTTACCGAATGGTAAGATCTGGCAAATCAAAGACCCTCTAGAATCAAACACAGAAGAATTGCCCTTCTTAAAACGCACTTCCAAACCATCCTCAAGAAGTTGCGAAACAGAGATCAAATTGAAGTTCAAGTTTCCAACCAAAGCGACGTTCTTCAAAGAAAAATGGTCTGAAATGCGAATTGAGCCAATGCCACTTACTTTCCCTTAACCACTGTTCCCGAAAGTGATGTACTCTTTGGAGCTTGGGGGAGTGAGACTGGAGAACCATCTTCGATGTCCCGTCATGTGGTGAGAGCATCCTGACTCCATGATCCAAACGTCCTCTAGTCCCCGATCCTGCACAATCAGTGGTTGTAAGTGGGAGCAAATGGTCCGGCACTGGGTTTAGCAAGAGAGCTAAACTAGTGTCGAGCCATCTGCTCAAAAGACGGAAAGCAGAAATCATCAGAAAAGTTCGGACCAAAATGCGGCTCAAAGCGTGGTCCACGGTTCTGCCTAAAGCCTCGGCTACGAGGTCCAGGACCGTAGCCAAAACGGCCTGGAGCTCTGCCGGAACGAACACCACCATCTGGAGCACGACCATGAAAGTCGTCTCCTCTACCACCACCTACACAACGCGGCCTGGCCTCCAGCCTCTCCCTACATCGAGGAACACGCAGTCTATCACCCTGCTGGTAGAACTGCTCCTGACCATCACGAGCACGCTCTGCTCTCTCAACCCGCTTCCTCCTGAAGCAAAACTCCGCAAAATGCCATTCTCTCTGAAAATACTCACAATGGTAGGTGGGCTTCTTGGAATGTGGTTGAGGCTTGGGGTTTTTGGGCTTAGTGGTGTTGGGTGTCGTCTTCTTGGGCTGAGAGGGTCCAGGAAGAGAGTCTAGAGAAGTGTGGAGGAGTTTGGGTTTCGGAACCCAGATGGGTTTTTTGGGTGGAGCTTTGGGTGGTTCATGAATCACTCCATCCTTGGGCTGACAAGCCTGGGAAGACTCAGTGGAATGGGTCTTGGGATATCTCTGCTCAGGAGTCATTTTACTCCACTCCACTGCCCGGCTAATGGCACTCTCAAAGTCAGCCTTGGTGTAGGTGTAACCTACCCCAAACCCATCCTGCCTCTTGAACTGTTGAATCATCATGCCGAGCTGTGGCTCTCTCGCACTGATCCAACTCAGGATAGAACGGAGGTAAAAGTTCTCATTCTGAGAATCAGCTAGCTCCTCTCTCAAGGAAGCTAGTACCTCCACCTGAGACAAGCAGGTCTCACACTCACTATCTACCTGGACAGACTTCTTGGCTTTCAGCTTAATCAACTCAAGTCTAAGAGACAGACAGTTCTCACAGACAGTGGGTGGAACTGACAATGTCTCAAGCTCTAGCCTAGTCTGCGCAAGCTCATCTCTCATTCTCTCCAGATCACCCAGATGCTCATTGCCCTTGGCTTTCAGCTCAGCTAAACTAGCAAGATGAGATGGGCAATCAGCACAGGGTACGACGACAGTGGCTTGAGCATCTTTCAGCTCCAGCTGAGCGCTTTCAAGCTCAGTGGCCAAAGCGTCCCTCTCATCAACCCTTTCTGTGTACCTGGACTTCAGAGTCGACAGGTCACACAGAAGCACCTCACACTTTGGGCACTCACTGCTATCACCCAAGTAAGGGGAAGAAGATAGACTCTCAATTCTGCCGTTGGCCACGGCAAGCTCACTCTCTAACTCATCTATCCTCTTCTTAGCCCCCCTAAGCAGTTTTTCCCGATATTTTAACTCCTGACGATTGCTCTCAAGTAAATCAACAATTTCACGTTCATAAGATGATACCTTTTCATTGTCGTCGTCGTCGGAGTCATCGGAGGAGCCCTTCTCTTCCTTATCCCCAAGATCCATTGAGCAGAAACTCTTGCGGGATCTTCGGCGCTGGTGTGAGCGGCTCTTCGGTCTGTCCCCGAAGGCCATGAAGTAGAGACCCGCCGGATCATCCTTGTCCTTCCCCTTCCTTATGATGATCTCCTCATCGCTTGAGCTCGATGAAGAGGAAGAAGACGTAGACCGCTTGGAGTAGCTCTTCTCCATCTCGGCGAAGAAGGCCTTGTCGCGCTTCTTGTTCTCTCGCCGGTAGTCCTTCAGGGCCTTTCTGAAGAATCTGGTCTTTGGCTTGCCCTTGTTGAAGGAGGAGCTCTCATGCTTGCCGGAGTCGTGGAAGCCACCACCGGTGCCCTTCTTGTGTCCATTGCGCTTGGGGCAGTCGGCGATGAAGTGTCTTGGATCACGACACTCAAAGCATCCGGTCTTTGTGCCGTGTCTTTTGAGCATCCTTTTGTCATAAACACGACGCACCCGGTTGTTAA
Organism: Zizania palustris; assembly: GCA_019279435.1. Lineage (NCBI taxonomy): Eukaryota > Viridiplantae > Streptophyta > Magnoliopsida > Poales > Poaceae > Zizania > Zizania palustris. The sequence goes on from JAAALK010000081.1 coordinate 52,544,374, forward strand.
AAAGACACAAATCATCATCTCCCAACGACTCAAGCTGATGCTCAGTGATAGACATCAAAGAGAACCCAGCACAACTCACAGAAGAGGGATCAACAGAAGGTGTAGCAAGGGCCAGAGACTTTGATCCAGAGCCAGTGAGATTTGATCTCAACTGGGTATCAACCTCGGTGGCCTTCAGCTTGCTAAACAAATCAGAAATGGTCAAGGTATCATAAGAAGTGCTCTCAATGATAGCGGATACCTTGATCTCCCAGATCTTTGGGTCCAAGGTATGGAGAACCTTGAGCGCCTGTTCGTGATCTGAGACTAACTGAACACCCTCAACCTTGTTGTCCCGAAGCTTGTTTATGATCGACTGAAAACGACCAAACAACGCTTCAACAGATTCATCCGGCTTTTGTGTGAAGTTCTCATATTCACGCCGGTAGGTCTGATAGAGCCGAGCCTTGACCTGGGCTGTCCCCTCATGGTGTGCCTGGAGGGTAGCCCAGATCTCTCTCGCAGTGGAAAGATGGCTCACACGCTCAAATTCAGTGGGACCTAAACCAGAAAACAATATGTTCATAGCTTTGCTATTGTTCACATGTTGTGCGATGATACCAGGAGAATCACGCTCATCAACTGGCAATATGACAAACGTAGTGTGAACGCAAATGTCCCAGATGTCCGAGCTTTGGCTCATGAGATAGGCTCGCATGCGAGTCTTCCAATAATTATAGCCAAAAGCTTCCAAGGACGAGACCTTGCCAGGAGAAGTCATGATCACTACTGGGGTTTAGAACCGGTTAAGGTATGGAAAAACCCTAACCAAGCTCTGATACCACTTGTAGGACCGAAAGTAGCGACCAGAGGGGGGTGAATGGGCACCTAAAAATTCTTTCGAATCAATGGCCTGCTCCCAACACCCAACGCACCTCAAAAGATTTGACAGGGAAACGTAAACAGATCGTCAAGACCTAAAATGATCTAGCCCAAAAAAACAGTTGACCTAATCGAGAAGACACCAACACAGTGCTAATAGGCTGTTTAATTAAAGCATTCGAAACATGGCAGATTAAACTTCACAGAAATAGATCATCACAGCAATTTATCTGAGTGCACGTAAGAAGAGTTGAGAGATTACTGTTCAAGGTTCTCTCCTGTTTGGTACTTGACGAAGCCTGTACAGTACGATCTCACACAGATGAACAACGCAGGCACGCAAACCGAGACACCCAGAATAAAAGACTTCATAGCATTACGTCCAATGACTGAGAGAAGAAGGATTACACGTGGGGAGTGATCTCTCAACAAATCAAAAAGCGGATTGATGAACAACGACCGAGATACCAGAGCAAAAGGAGTAAAAACTCATTCCGGCGGCGCAAACAGGAGGAGCAACGAGAATGACCCAATCTGTTTAATTAGAAAAGTGATTTGAGGAAAGGGTAACCCTAAACCTAGGATATTGGGGCCTATTTATAGGCATCCCATTAAATGGAAAAAATGCAGAAATACCCCTAGGGTTTTTTACTTTTTACAAACGCTAAAATAAATGGAAAAAAAAACCAAACTGCCCTTAGGATATTTTTACAGACTCAACTGACTGACTGTGGGCCTAAGGACAAAATAGTAAACTCCTATTTACAGATGACTTATCCGGAAGCTAAGCTTTCGTAGCGACTACGGCTTCTCTTCTGGACAGTCCGATGCGAGATCAGCGGTCGTCAGTTTTGCGCCGAAACTGACAAAGCGTCCACCATCTTCGCACCGAGTACCCGGATTGGGCCGGCCTAATTCCATAGCTCCCTCAGCCCGGCAATCGCTCGCCGCCCGTGTACCTGAGTCTATCCCGGTCAACAGCCCAGTGGATCCTCTGCTGCTCCTGGCCCATGTACTCGGATTGGGCCAGCCCGACTTCGCAGCCCCTCTGCCCGACAGTCGCTCGCTGCCCGTGTACCTGAGTCACACGCGGCCCAGACGCAGCAGGTCTTCTCTCTCTTTTCAGTCCTCTTTGACTTTCATTGACAATGACTCATCACATCTGGAGCCATGAGGCCCACGCTATTCAGCATGGCTCCTCACTTCCTCCTCGTCTTCAAGTTCAAGTGATGAAGAGATCGTGATCAGGAAGGGGAAGGAGAGGGATGATCTGGCAGGCCTCTACTTCATGGCTTTTGGGGACAAGCCGAAGAGTCACTTGCGTCACAGCCAAAGACCCCGCAAGAGCTTTTGTTCAATGGCTCTTGGGGATAAGGAAGAAAAGGACTCCTCTAACAACTCTGACGGCGACGACGATGAAAAGGTATCTTCCTATGAACAAGAAGTTGTTAATTTACTAGAAGAGAACCGTCAGGAGTTGAAGTATCGGAAGAAACTACTTAGAGGGGCTAAAAAGAGGATAGATGAGCTTGAGAGTGAGCTTGCTATGGCGAATGTCAAGATTGAGAGTCTGTCTTCTTCCCCTTGCTTGGGTGCTAGCAATGAGTGCCCTAACTGTGAGGTGTTGTTGTGTGACCTGACGACTCTAAAGTCCAGGTACATAGAGAGAGTAGATGAGAGAGACGCTATGGCCACTGAGCTTGAAAGCGCTCAGCTGGAGCTGAAATATGCTCATGCCACTATCATCGTGCCCTGTGTAGACTGCCCATCCCATTTAGCTAGTATAGCTGAGCTGAGAGCCAAGAGTGATGAGCAGGTGGGCGAGTTAGCTGGAGTGAGAGATGAGCTAGCGTAGACTAAGCTAGAGCTTGAGACCTTGTTAGTTCCACCCAGTATTTGTGAGAACTGCTTGTCCCTCAGATTGGAGCTGATCAAGCTAAAAGCTGAGAAGTCTATCGAAGTTGATAGAGAGTGTGAGATCTTCTTGTCTCAGGTGTAGGTACTAGCTTCCTTGAGTGAGGAGCTAGCTGATGTTCAGAACGAGAACTTTTATGTCCATTAGATCCTGAGTTGGATTAGTGCCATAGAACCACAGCAGTTCAAGAGGAAGGATGGGTTTGGGGTAGGTTACACCTATACCAAGGCTGATTTTGAGAGTGCCATTAGCCGAGCAGTGGAGTGGAGTAAGATGACTCCTAAATAGAGATATCCCAAGACTCACTCCACTAAGTCTTTTCAGGTTAGTCAGCCCAAGGATGGAGTGTTCCAAGAACAACCTAAAGCTCCACCCAAGAAGCAAATCTGGAGCCCAAAGCCTAAACCTTTCCACACTTCTCTTGACTCTTTACTTGGACCCTCTCACACCAAAGATTCTACACCCAACACCACCAAGCCTAAGAATCCCAAGCCTCAACCACATCCCAAAAAGCCTACCTATCACTATGAGTTTTGTCAGAGAAACGGGCATCTTGAGGAGTTTTTCTTCAGGAGGAAGTGGGTTGAGAGAGCAGAGAGAGCTCGAGGTGGGCAGGAGCAGTTCTACCAGCAGGGTGGTAGACAGAGAGTCCCTCGATGTGGAGAGAGGCTAGAGGACAGGCCACGTTGTGTAGGTGGTGGTTGAGGAGACGATTTTCATGATCGTGCTCCGGAGGGTGGTTTTCACTCCAGCAGAGATCCAAGTCATTCTAGATACGGCTTTGGACCTCGTGGTCGAGACTTTAGGTAGAAAAGAGGACCGCGCTTTGAGCCGTGTTTTGGTCCAGACTCATATGATTCCTTCTGCTTTCCTACATACGAGCATATGGAGAACTGTTACACATGGATACAGTTGGTCCAGCTCGAGTACGCTCAGTCGGTGGGAAGTGGTACGCGCTTGTGATAGTTGACGATTTTTCTCGATTCTCGTGGGTTTACTTTTTAGAGTCTAAAGATGAGGCTTTTCAGTTTGTTCATGACCTGATTTTGAAGCTGAAAACGAGAACAATGGTTGGATGCAAGCAATTCGTTGGGATAACGGCTCAGAGTTTAAGAACTCTCAGTTCATCAGCTTCTGCATAGAACGGTGTTGTGGAACAAAAGAACCGCACGCTAGTCGAGATGGCTAGGACGATGATCGATGAGCATAGGACTCCTAGGCGGTTTTGGGCTGAAGCCATGAACACAGTTTGCTATCTAGCCAACCGCATTTTTCTTAGATCTTACTTAGGTAAGACGTCATATGAGTTGCGGTTTGGCTGACAACCCAAAGTGAGTCACTTGCGAGCTTTTGGATGCAAGTGCTTTGTGCTTAAGAAGGGAGGACATTTGGACAAGTTTGAGTCTCGTTGCTGGGATGGAGTCTTTCTTGGTTATGCTTTGCATTCTCAAGGCTTTCGTGTTTGGAACCTAGATTCTTTGCTGCTTGTTGAGACTTGTGAGGTTTCTTTTGATGAGTCCATGCCTTCGCTGACTCCTTCTTTTGAGCTTTCTGGAGATGATGAGCTTGGAGAGTCCATCTTTGAGGAAGATGATGGCACTCCTACTGTTGATGAGGGTGGGCCTTCTACACAGCCTGCAGACCCCACACCTTCTATGACTTCGATTGAGGATGAGGACGGACCTTTGATCACTCCTACTTCGATCGAGCCTCCTCAGCCAAGTCTAGAGGTGCCAGTTGCTGACTCTGGTGAGGTGACTTCTCAGCCGAGTCGAGAGGTGCCAGTTGCTGACTCCGGTGAGGTGACTTCAGATCACCTAGGATCCCAAGCAGTTCAGCTTGATCACCTTGTGTTCTTCAGTTGGTTCTCTTGCTGTGTTTGTTGAGTCTGCGTTTGTTGCCACTTTTTAGCCCAGCGACTTTTCTCATGCTCTTTTTGATTCAAATTGGATAAACGCCATGCAAGAAGAGCTTGAAAATTTAGTTCGCAATCGGGTTTGGACACTGGTTGAGCTGCCACCTGGATGCAACACCATAGGCACCAAGTGGGTGTTTAAGAACAAACAAGGTGAAGATGGGGTTGTGGTGCGCAACAAGGCTTGACTAGTTGCACAGGGTTTTTGCTAGAAAGAAAGTATTGATTTTGAGGAGACCTTCGCCCCTATTGCCTGTCTTGAGTCCATTCGTATTCTTTTTGCCTTTGCTGCTTCTAAAGGTTTTAAGCTTTTTCAAATGGATGTTAAGAGTGCCTTTCTGAACGGGTATATAGAGGAGGAGGTCTATGTTAAGCACCCCCTGGTTTTGAGAACCCTAAGTTTCCTCGACATATTTTCAAGATGCAGAAAGCTTTATATGGTCTGAAGCAAGCCCCCAGGGCTTGGTATTATCGCCTAAAGCAGTTTTTGTTGCGAAACGGTTTTGTGATGGGTTCTGTGGACAAAACTCTTTTCTTGCTCAGAGTTGGCTCAGACTTATTGGTTGCTCAGATTTACGTGGACGATATTATTTTTGGTGGTTCTACTAATAAGTTTGTGTCCAAGTTTTCTAAGCAGATGCACAGTGAGTTTGAGATGAGTCTCATGAGTGAGCTCAAGTAATTCTTAGGGCTTCGAATCAAGTAGACCAAGGATGGCATCTTCATCCACTAGGGCAAGTACACAGGGGACATGTTGAAGAAGTTTGACTTTGGTGGAGAGCTGAAGCCTCAAATGACCCCAATGGGTACATCTGGAGGTCTGGACAAGGACGAGAATGGTGTCAAGGTCAACGAGAGAGAGAGTATCGAGGGATGATCAGATTGCTGCTATACTTGACTACGACGAGACCGGACATTCAATTTGCCGTGGGTGTGTGCGCATGTTTTCAGTCTTCACCACGCACATCTCACCGGCAGGCTGTCAAGCGTATTTTCAGGTACCTTACTTATGCTCCTGATCTAGGTCTTTACTATTCTGCATCATCATCTCTTGATTTATCTGGCTTTTCCGACGCTGATTTCGGTGGGTGCCGGCTGGATCGCAAGTCGACTTCTGGTACTTGCTAGCTTCTTGGTTCTTCACTTGTATCTTGGTCTTCTCGAAAACAATCTGGAGTTGCGCTTTCTACTACTGAGGCTGAGTATGTAGCTGCTGCTCACAGCTAGTTTGGATGATTTCTACTTTGCAGGATTTTGGGTTGTTCTTCCCTGCCAGAGTTCCTTTGTTTTGTGATACCACGAGCGCAATTAGTGTAGGGAAAAACCCATGTCTTCATTCAAAAATCAAACATATTGAAGTGCGTTTTCATTTTCTGAGGGATCAATATCAGAAAGGGCTCATTGATCTTGTTCATGTTGATACCCATCAGCAGTTGGCTGACATTTTACCAAACCCCTAGATCAGTCTACTTTTGAGCGTTTGCGAGGGGATTTGGGAGTTGTGTATCCTTTTTAAGATATTTTGAGTCAGTTTTTCTTTCTTCTTTACTTTTTTATTGAGTCTGTTTGTGTGAGTTCATAACATGCATAATCATATCACATTTTGAGCTTGCTTCTGTTATATGGTTGGTCTGCTTTATTTACTCTAGCTAGTATATGCTTTTGATTACTTGTCGATGATCATGTTCTGTTTCAGTTCACATGATATGTCTGAAATTTGTCATATGCATGGCTTTTATGCTTTAAAATTTAAAAATGATCACCATTGCTTCTGGTAACTAGCATGTGTAGGTTGAGTGCTTTTGTTATCTTATACATGCTTGGTAGTTAGATCCTTACTTAGATGCAAATATGCAACTTGGACATCTATATGCTTTAAACATGAAAAATGTGCTATAAAAATCATAAAAATTCAGAAAAATGAAATATTCGTGCCTTTTTATGCTTATTTGAAAAGATCTAGGTGGGTTTGTGTTGGGGGAAAATATTTCATCCTCAGGGTCTCTACAGTAATAAGACAAAGGCAATCTACTAAATTGAAGTTCCAGTATTAACTTCGGTTTACTACGTGATCAAGTTCGAAGGATCAATGCAGACTCCTGTTCGGAGTATAACTTCGAAGGTCGAATCTCCAGAGAGCTTATCTGCCAGCAAGGATGGAAGACTTATCTTTTTTCTGATTAGATTAGTCTTTTACCATTTTAACCCTATTAGGGGTACCGAATAGTTTCCACTATGTCGATTGTAATTGAGGGGTAAAAAGGTCTTTTCCTTAAGATTTTTACCTATAAATACCCCCCATTTTACCCTGTAATGAGGATGGAATACTCAGTTATTCAATACAATATTTCGAATTACTTCAAGCTATTATCCAATTCGAAGGCTTGAAAACCTGTTAGCGTAATCTTTTACACCAACAGTTGGCGCCGTTCGTGGGGAACCTAGTCCAAAAAACTTCGTTCTCTACCAAGTTCTCAAAACCATGCCTCCCAAACGGGGTTCAGGTGGTAGTCCTACTCGGAGATCCCCTCGGACCTCCGGAGCAAGATCTCCGAACACAGTTGACGTTGGAGGACCTTCGGTAATTCCTCCACCTCAGACTCCCGAAGGGATTCCCCTTCCTCGAGCATACAGAGTTCTTCCTCCAACTCCATCTATACTTCGGCTAGTCGGAGTCCCTTCTCCAGCTCCGATTTCGCTTCGAATTGACGCGTACAGTTCTCAAGACCCGGAAGATCCTTCCGGAAGAAATGAAGACGGTCTTGGCAACATGGCAACCTAGATGGCCAGTCTCCAAGCTGAAGTGGCAAGGTGGAGGCAATAAGTCGCAGATAGGCTTCGTTCTTAGGCCACCCCGATCATTTCCAAAGTGCCTCAAGACGACGATCTTCCTTATCCCGAAGCCCCAGAGAACGCTTCCTTCGATAGCGAGTCTCCGCTCCATCCCGAGTTACAGAAAGTGCGCTTTGACCCTAAGTTTTAAACTTCGAAGCTATGTAAGTACTCCGGAGAGGAGGACCCTAGGGAGTTCTCCCGTTCTTATGCTTTAGCAATTGAGGCCAGTGGAGGAGTGCGAGACACCATGGCCAAGTGTTTTCCTCTTTCTCTCGAAGGGGTGGCTTTGCGTTGGTTTTGGTCCCTGAAGCCAGGATCAATTAGAACCTGGGAGCAATTAAGGAAGAAGTTCATAAGTAACTTTCAGGGTACCTTCGTACCCCCAATGTCTACATGAAGTCTTTTCCAGGTGAAGCAGCTGCCTGGAGAAACTTTAAGACAATTTTTCAAGCGCTTCGCCCATACAAAGTCGCAAATATGAGGGTTGACTACGTCTTCCATAGTTGATGCAGCTCGAGAGGGAGTTACCCATGCGGGCCTCCTTGATAAACTCCATCGGAAACAGATATCCTCTGTAGCTCAGCTGATTGCTTACTTTGAAGAATATGCTAGGTCAGAAGAAGGGTGGCTCCGAAGAACTGCTTCAACTCCGTCAATCCTGCAAGAAGTCAAGTTCGAAGTAAAGACTTCAACAACTTCGCAGGGGCCTAGCATCGAAGTCCAGCATGACAGACGTCAGGGGAAAAAGCATCCTCGTTCCGAAGTCCTGAACATTGCTCCTACGCATAAATTTTCCCCTAAAACTTCACAAGCCTCGGGAAGAAAGACCAGCAGCTGGAGGCTGGTAGGGAAGCCGGCTGGCAAAGCCCAGACCTTCTTCTGTTGCGTCTATGGTGAGAATCGGAGTCACGCTACTGATGCGTGCAAGTCTATACTCGCTTTAAGTGGCTAGTACCTTGATAGGACCTCGGGTCAATGCACTACTGACCGAGATCCTTCTGAGGTACGTCCGGAGCCTGTCCAGGCTGTGGCATGTATAGACAACTTTTACCATGCAAGACAACCTCCGGTGGTCAATATTATGCCACCTCCGAAGCAGGAAGATGGTCAAGATTGGGGTAAAAGAGTAGTCCTCCTCATTTTGGAGGAGGGACCCTCGGCAGTATGTCGAAGAGGCAGCAAAGAGAATATGTCCGGGAAGTGGGCCATATTGGAACTTCTTCGTCCGCAACTACCATGCTCGAGTGGTCCCATGTGCTGATATCTTTCTCTACAGATGATGCAGCTAGCATAAAGTTTCCACATGCAGATCCCCTTGTTATTACTATGGATATAGCAGGGACTGAAGTTCGGAGAGTGTTGATTGACGGAGGGAGTTCAGCAGATATCATCTTCGTTCAAGCCTTCGATCAGCTCTGTATCTCCAGGAAACATCTCCTCCCTACAGCTCATCCCTTGCAATGCTTCGCAGGACCCCCTCTTGATGCCCTCGGCCAGATAGGTCTGGAGGTTTCTTTCGGAGAGGGGCTATTGGCAAGGATGGAGGAGGTGATTTTCGATGTTGTAGATGCCCCTTATGCATATAATGTTATCTTCGGGAGGGGCATGTTAAATCAGTTCGGAGCTATGGCTCATCATAACTGAGAAACCAAGGGTTGGTTTCAGTATTTGTGATGAGTGATTGACAGGCTTTTAACCTTTGTTCGAAGGGGTACCTCCGGAAGGGGTTCGGAGGTTGTACCTCCGAAGGGTGTTCGGAGGTGCTTTCACCGAAGGTTGTTCGGTGGTTGGTTGCTGCAGATGTGGCAGCGGAGTGTGCCTGTCGGAGGGGTCCAACAGTACACGATGACTGGGTGTGTACCGAAGGCCTCGGTATTTTGGGCGGTACACCGGAGTGTGTGCCGGAGGTTGCTAACCCAGAGAGGTCTCCGGAGTACTGGAAACACTTGTTTGCTTGTCGGTGGTGCGCAGGGACTTCGGAGGCGACGGACGAACGTAGCAGGTGAACCTGGGTCAAGCGGGAGGCTTGATGCCAGGGGAGCAGGGAGCTCCGTCACGGTGGCTGCGAAGGGGTCCGGGTCGGTCCTCGGGTCGAGGTGCGCCAGGTGAAGGCCGAGAGTGCGGAGCGTGGCTCCGGGTGAAGGTACTCCGAGACAAAGTCCTCGGAGGTGAGGCACTTCGAAGGTACTCCGAATGGAGTGACTTCGGAGTTGGGTGGATCAAGTCCTCTGCGGAGGCAAAGGGTTCGAAGTGTGCTCCGGAGGGAGACATTCGAAGGTGCCCGACGAAGGTCTCAGAAGTCTAGGCGCATCGAAGGCATGGTCCGGGTGAGGCTCGTCGAGGAGTGTGCTCGGGGAGAGACACTGTGACAAAGTGCTCATGGAATGCTTCGTGCGGAGGCCTTGGACGAAGGAGGAACATCGAAGGGTGGTACTCCGAAGGTGGGGCTTCGGAGTGTGGAAAGCTTTGGAGCGAGGCTAGCTTCGGAGTGTGGTTGTCTTGTGGTGCTTCGGCCTGCATGGCTTCGGTACATGGACTGACGGAGTTCGAGCTGGGCAGAAGCTGCGAAGCCATGGTGGTCCACTCCGGAGGTGTTGGTGCGAAGGCCCAAGGGCTTTGACGGCTTCGGCTAAAAACCGTCACTGTATCGAAGGCTGACTTCGGTGAAGCGAAGGCCATCTGGCTCAAGGCTTCTCACCGAAGCTACCGCACCCCTCGCGTAAGAAGGGGGGCTTTGGAAAGGTCAAAGGCTGCAAGTCTGACAGTGTCTGCTCTGCAAAAAGTTGGCGCTGTCCCCTCTGCAAAGGCTGACAGAGAAGCCTCCAATAAAGTTGACTACCTTTTGTACCCCTTAGTTCTGTAGAGACAAAACCAATGTAAACCCTAGGGGTAAAGTAGTCAATTCCTTTGGGTGAACTGTGGGCTATAAATATGGGGGCTCGGTAGGTAACATTTAACACTTTGAGCATTTACTGTTGAGCTCCTGTACCAGCCACACACTTCGTTGTATTCATCCAGAGTTCAATTTTATTGTGTTCCTTGTTCAAGTGGCGAAGCCCTGCTTCTTGTGCTTTTCGCTTGAGCTCGTGTTACATACCTCGCTAGTTGTAGTGCACCAAAGCCTGTCTAGGCGAAGGGTGTTTTGTGCGAAGTGTGTTTTTTAGTGTGCTGTCGCTCTGTGTAACAGGAGGCGAGACCTCGCTGCTTACTAGCGAAGCCCTGATCGAAGCCCGCGCTTTTATCGTGTCTGGGTTCCTAGCGAAGTCTGTGAGTGTGCGTTTAGACCTTCGTGTACGAAGCCCAGCACCAGTTGCTGCTACCAAGTACTTGGTCAAAGTCCTCAGTGGGGTGTCCACTCTTGCGAAGGGTGAAGTGCGAAGCCTGCTCGAACGCCCTGTGTGCGGAGCCTGCACTGACTTAGCAGAGTAGATTTTGGAGGGTTGTAAGTGGAGCGAAGTCTTCTTGGCTTCGAACTTTTGGTCCTGCGAAGCCCGAAATTTTAAAAGCTCCCATTCACCCCCCCCCCATCTGGTCGCCATTTCCGGTCCAACAATTGGTATCAGAGCAGGTTAAGGTCACCAGTTGACCTTAACCGGTTTTGTGATCTGTTGGCGACATGGATAGAGGCAGTAAAATTCCTCTGTTCGATGGGACTGATTTTGAATACTGGAAGGTGCGCATGGAGGCTTGTTAAGCCAAGGAAATGCAATTTGGGAGATTGTGGACTCACAATACTCCATCCCTGATACTCGCACCACTCAAACAGAAAAAGATCAGTATAATGCCAACTCCAAGGCTAGGAATATACTGTTCATTGGTTTGAGCCGGAGTGAGTTTGATAGGGTGCAGCACCTTAGGACTGCTAGGGAAATTTGGACAACGCTCACTATTTTTCATGAGGGCTCTACTCAGATTAAGGCCAGGCGCCAAAGCACATACAATCAACAGTATCAGCTGTTTGTGCAGGCACCTGGTGAATCTATAGATGCCATGTTTTCTCGCTTTGATGCGATAGTGAGTAACTTGTGATCCAACGGGACGCTTGCTTACAATGATCATGATAGGGCTATCAAGCTTCTCTATGCTCTTGACCGTAGCATATGGGAAGTGAAGATATCCAGCATTGAGGAGTCTGCAGGTTATGACACATTGACCTGTGATGAGCTCTTCAGCAAGCTGAAGTCCATAGAGATTGCCAAGGCATCTCTTGCAGTGCACAGAAGCTCTTTGCCACAGCCATTGGCATTGATTTCTAGCACTAGCCGTGGCACCACTGCAAAACCAAGCACATCTGGCACTTGTGTTCTTGCAGATGGTTTTGCTTTGTCCTCCCTGGTCTCCGTCACAAAGGAGCAGGTGGACACTCTAGATGATGATGAGCTTGCTCTCATTGCCCGGAGGTTCACCCGTTTTTACCACGAGAGACGGGATCAGAGGAGAAGTGGTTTTAGTGGTTGCTTTGAATGCGGTGACACTTCTCACATCAAGGCTAATTGCCCAAAACTCAAAAAGAGAGATGAGAGTGAGCGCCCTAAATACCACAAGAAGGAGAGGAAACCCTTTGTGAAGGGTAAGCGCGGCAAGATGGCTAAGAAAGTAGCCAAGGCCGCATCCAGGGCTTTTGTTGCTGCTCTCAGTGACATCGACACTTCCTCAACTGAGGAGTCGAGCTCTGAGGAGGAGGAGTCCCCAAAGAAGGAGGACAAGAAGGACAAGAAGGGACGAGACTTCACCGGCCTTTGCTTCATGGCCGACAGCAATCACAGCGGCGATGAGCTTGACTCATCTGAGGTACCACTATCATCTGACCAGCTATTAATTAAATTAGATGAGCTGAATGAAGTAGTTCTTGGTCAGGATAGATTACTTGTGCAAGCCGTTAGAGAAAGAAAAGACCTTAGACTTAGGCTAGAATCTGTTTCTACTGAATATGCCATGCTTAAGTCTAAATTTAATGATGCTGAATGTGAGTCCTGTTCTGTTGTCATGGGTGAGCTTGCTCAGTTGCGTTCTGTTCATGCTCAAACTCTATCTGAGCTTGAGACTGCACAGAAGCAGCTTTTGGAGGTGGATTCTAGACCTCATGATATTATTGAATGCATGAACTGTTCTTTATTACGCGAGAGCATTAATTTACGTGATAAACATGTTCATGATTTAGAGGCTAGATTGGAGAGGGCCGGTAGTTCTAAGGATGTGCAGCCTGTGTGTGACACTTGCATTACCCTTAAGGACCAGCTAGGCACTGTTAGAGAGCGAGCTGAAAACCTCATGTCTGAAAATGAATACCTTCTTTCCGTGGTTAATAAATGCACTGAGGGAAAGGGTAGGATGGATTTGCTCTTGGCAAAGACCAAGTTGTGTGCTGACAGAGCAGGGGTAGCTCTAGGTTTGGGTTTTGAGAGGATTTCTTCAGACAGTAAGACAAAAACGGTTTTTACCTCTCCCACTACCTTAGAGACAGAGAGAGCTCTGTTAGACACCCCATCAGCCAAAAAGCCTACCCGACCACCAAAGAAAACCACACCTCCTGCCAAGAAAAATCCTCCCAAGAAAACCACTCAAAAGAAGCCCAAGAAGCCTGTGAGAGTTGCTCCTGTGACCCATGAGAGTGCCCCCAGGAGAGTTTTTCACTGTTCTTACTGTCAGCGGGCGGGTCATTTGGTTGGGTTCTGTTTTCGTCGCATCAAGGATGAGCGACGCTCTCAGGCGATGAGTTACCAGGACATGCATTACCCATCTTTAGGTATGCATGAGTCTGAGTTTTACTATCGTCCTGCTTTTGAGGCTCCTCGTGCTTCTCGGAGAGGTGTTGCTCCTCGAGGTGTTCACCATGTTCCATATGGTGGTAGACCTCGTGCGAGTAGCTTTGTACCTCGTCAGAGTAGGAGACCTCGTCATGCTTTTCGATCTCTGCATGTAGGTAGACCTCGCACTTTGCATCATTCAGATTATCATGTGCGTAGACCGTCTACTTTTACTGCGCCTACTACTCGTGTCACTCAGTGCTGGATGCCTCGTCATTTTTTCACTCACCCTAGCACTGAGCGATCGAGATTTTCTTATCATGTGTAGGCGACAGATCGAGGCTTGGAGGGCACATGGATAATGGACTCCGGTTGTTCGCGCCACAAGACCGGAGATGCAGCTTGGTTCTCCAGCCTCACCACAACCAAGCAAAGGGAACATATCACCTTCGGAAACAATCGAAAGAGTAGAGTGAAAGGTAAAGGTGTGGTAAGAATTAACTCGAATTTCACTCTCAAAGATGTTGCTTTGGTTGAAAACCTGGGATACAATTTGCTGTCTGTATCTCAGTTGCTTGATGAGGGCTTCGAAGTGCGATTCCATCGCGATACTTCGCAAGTGCTCAATTCTGATGGCGTTGTGGTGTGTAAGATCTTTAGAGTTGGGAGAGTTTTTGGAGCTGATTTTTCAAAGTCATCTGGTTCTTCTCATTGTCTTGTTGCACATTCGACTTCTGAGCTTTGGAAGTGGCATAGGAGACTAGGGCATATGAGCTTTGAATTGCTCGCTCGTCTGAGCGCCCTAGGTCTGATCCGAGGATTGCCCAAGCTCAAGTTTGAGAAGAATTTAGTTTGCGCTCCGTGTCGACATGGAAAAATGATTGCCGCTTCGCATTCGCTAGTCACCACAGTGATGACTGAACAACCCGGAGAACTTCTCCATATGGACACTGTAGGTCCTTCTCGGGTTAGTTCTTTAGGCGGCAAATGGTATGTATTAGTCATTGTCGACGATTTCTCTCGCTACTCTTGGGTCTTCTTTCTTGCCAGCAAGGATGAAGTGTTTTCACACTTTCGGAGCTTGGCTTTGAGACTTTTTACTGAACTCCCTGTTGCATTGAAATTCATTCGAAGTGATAATGGCACCGAGTTCAAAAACAGTCTCTTTGTTGACTTTTGCATGGAGCATGGCATAGAACATCAATTCTCTGCTCCGCGGGTTCCTCAACAGAACGGTGTTGTTGAGAGGAAGAACCGCACTTTGGTTGAGATGGATAGGACGATGCTTGATGAGCATAGGACTCCTAGAAAATTCTGGGCTGAGGCCATGAACACTGCATGTTACATCTCAAACCGAATCTTCTAGCGCTCGATTTTAAATTTGACATTTTATGAGCTACGTTTTGGGAGACAGCCCAAGGTTACTCATCTTCGAGTTTTTGGCTGTCGCTGCTTCATCCTAAAACGTGGTAATTTGGATAAATTTGAGTCGCGCTCTTCTGACGGGATCTTTTTGGGTTACACTACTCATGGTCATTCTTATCGTGTTTATAACTTGGAGACTAACACTGTCATCGAGTCATGTGATGTGACTTTTGATGAATCAACTCCCTCTATTAGTTCTGCTTTTGAACAGGCAAATGAACACGACATGGAACATACCTTGTTCGAAGAAGAAGATCCCAGAGAATTCGAGGATGAACCCCTACTACCCTCGGCATCGACCCCCGAAGCTGACCCCGCTACGACCACTTCGGCACGAGGTCCCGAAGCGACTACCTCAACATCGGTCATCTTGGACCACTCCAACGCACAAGTTGAGGGGGAGACTGCATCTCGCCGCGAGGCTCCACACCATGTTCAAAGGATGCATCCTCCCGAACAGATCATTGGTGAGCTTGATCAAAGGGTAACTTGTTCACATGCCCATTTCACTAATGCTGCTTTTGTTGCTTCTTTCGAGCCCTTAGATGTTAGTCATGCACTTTCTGATTCTAGTTGGATCAATGCCATGCATGAAGAGCTTGAAAATTTTGAGAGAAACCAAGTCTGGTCATTAGTTGATCCTCCACCCAATGTTCATTTCATTGGAACAAAATGGATTTTCAAAAATAAACAAGGGGAGGATGGGACTATAGTTAGAAACAAGGCTAGACTTGTAGCTCACGGCTTTTCTCAACTAGAAGGGATTGATTTTACTGAAACTTTTGCACCTGTTGCTCGCCTTGAGGCCATTAGGATTTTGCTTGCCTTTGCGTCATCCCGGGGATTCAAACTCTATCAAATGGATGTCAAAAGTGCTTTTCTTAATGGCTTCATAGGAGAAGATGTTTATGTAAAACAACCCCCTGGTTTTGAAAACCCCAAGTACCCACATAAAGTCCTTCAATTTCATAAGGCTCTTTATGGACTCAAGCAGGCCCCTCGGGCTTGGTTGATAAAACTTTGTTTACTCTCAAACATGGCAAAGATTTCCTCCTAGTGCAGATTTATGTGGATGATATCATCTTTGGTGGCTCCTCTCATGCTTTGGTTGCCGAGTTTGCAGATACCATGAGCAGGGAATTTGAAATGTCGATGATGGGTGAACTCACCTTTTTCCTTGGTTTGCAAATCAAGCAAAGCAAACAAGGTACTTTTGTCCACCAGACAAAGTACACCAAGGACCTGCTCAAGAAATTCGACATGACTGATGCGAAGCCCCTTGCCACTCCAATGGCTACATCAGTAGCATTGGATCCTGACGAAGATGGAGAAGCCATAGATCAGAAGGAGTTCCGAAGCATGATCGGCTCCCTCCTCTACTTGACTGCTACGAGGCCGGACATACACTTCGTTGTGTGTCTGTGCGCTCGTTTTCAGGCTTCTCCACGAGCTTCGCACCGCCAAGCGGTAAAGCGCATCTTAAGGTATCTCAAACATACCCTCGAATTTGGCATATGGTATTCAGCATCTTCATCTTTATGTCTTCGAGGTTATTCCGATGCGGATTTTGCTGGGTGTAGGATTGATAGGAAGAGTACCTCTGGTACTTGTCATTTTCTGGGTACTTCTCTGGTTTGCTGGTCTTCCCGCAAACAGTCTAGTGTTGCACAATCGACGGTTGAGGCCGAATATGTTGCTGCAGCTAGCTGTTGCTCTCAGACTCTGTGGATGGTTTCCACTTTGCGGGATTTCGGGTTAGATTATAAGAGTGTTCCACTTTTCTGTGATAACACTAGTGCTATTTGTATTGCAAACAACCCGGTTCAGCACTCCAGAACCAAACACACTGATGTGCGGTATCATTTTCTCAGAGATCACAATGAGAAGGGTGATATTGAACTTCAATATGTTGATACCCAACACCAGCTTGCCGACATTTTCACAAAACCCCTCGATGCTTCTCGATTTGCTTACTTGCGTGGGGAACTTGGCGTTTGTCACCCTTACGGCATTTTGTGAGGGGGAGCAGTATTAGATGGATATGCATTTGCTAAGTGTGTGTTGAAATTGCATTTACATCTTTTGCACTTATATGCCTGATTATAATCCATGACATCATGACAGCTCAGCTCTTTTTAATTTATCTGAAACATTCATGTGCATGATGTTTTCTTTTCAAAATCAAACCGTGCTCACTGCTTAGTCTTGAATCTAGCATGTTTAGGCCGGACTGCTTTTAGCTATCTTTTATCTGCTTGATAGCAAGACACTGTTCATTGGATGCTAAAAATTGCAACTTGAAAAATTGTTCTACATTTTCATGGATATTCATAAGGTGCCAAACAATTGGTTCACTTAGTTAAAATCAAAAACTCCATGATTTGTACAAGTGAAAAGATCCAGGTGGGTTTGTTTGTCGCACTACTCTATTCTAGACTGCTTTCCATTGCACATTGGTCTGAACTGGAATAGTGTAGTGTATGGCAAAATCATTGCCTTAAGCTTCTTATGGTTTTCATGCCTAGGCTTGGCCGGATTGGAAAGTATAAGGTGGACAAACAAATAACCCCTGGCACTAAGAAAAGAACACCAAAATTCATTGGACATCAAGTTTGCTTTTCATGCTCCATTTGAACCGGACTTGTTTGTCTAGAGTAGAAATTGACTGGCTTTGCGCAGTCCCTGCTTTTCTTTGTCTAGTTTCCTTGACTAAGTGGTGATGCTTTTATTTCCAAACTGCTCAAATCACATGCTTCATCATGTTTTTGGAGAATATTAATTAGAGCTGAGCCCCTGATCAATGGTAGTATTGTTGGCATATTTTTGCTTTATATGTCTTTGCAATTCTGCTCATGTCCAAGAAATGCCTCTTTTACATGCTCCTTGATGCTTGCATTGCCAAAGGGGGAGAGACTTTCTACGTTCTCTACCGCAAGGGGTATAATTTCCAAAGGGGGAGAAAATTTGACATAAAGGGGGAGAAGGTTCTTTGTTGCCAAAGGGAAATTTTAACTCAGGAGGAGTTTTTATCTTGAGATTTGCCGAAGGGGCTTTTACTCTTTTGAGAAAGGGGGAGGAAAATTCTTCTGTCAAGTGACATGATTTGGCTCTTTTCTGAGTTTTTATGGTCACTTGTGTGCTGAAATTTTTTCATATTTTCTTGGACTTAAAGTTGGTTGTCAATGCACTCATCAAGGGGGAGATTGAGAAACCAAGGGTTGGTTTCAGTATTTGTGATGAGTGATTGACAGGCTTTTAACCTCTGTTCGAAGGGGTACCTCCGGAAGGGGTTCGGAGGTTGTACCTCCGAAGGGCGTTCGGAGGTGCTTTCACCGAAGGGTGTTCGGTGGTTGGTTGGTGCAGCTGTGGCAGCGGAGTGTGCCTGTCGGAGGGGTCCGATAGTACACGATGACTGGGTGTGTACCGAAGGCCTCGGTATTTTGGGCGGTACACCGGAGTGTGTGCCGGAGGTTGCTAACCCGGAGAGGTCTCCGGAGTACAAGAAACACTTGTTTGCTTGTCGGTGGTGCGCAGGGACTTCGGAGGCGACGGACGAACGTAGCAGGTGAACCTGGGTCAAGCGGGAGGCTTGATGCTAGGGGAGCAGGGAGCTCCGTCACGGTGGCTACGAAGGGGTCCGGGTCGGTCCTCGGGTCGAGGTGCGCCAGGTGAAGGCAGAGAGTGCGGAGCGTGGCTCCGGGTGAAGGTACTCCGAGACAAAGTCCTCGGAGGTGAGGCACTTCGAAGGTACTCCGAATGGAGTGACTTCGGAGTTGGGTGGATCAAGTCCTCTGCGGAGGCAAAGGGTTCGAAGTGTGCTCTGGAGGGAGACATTCGAAGGTGCCCGACGAAGGTCTCAGAAGTCGAGGCGCATCGAAGGCATGGTCCGGGTGAGGCTCGTCGAGGAGTGTGCTCGAGGAGAGACACTGCGACAAAGTGCTCATGGAATGCTTCGTGCGGAGGCCTTGGACGAAGGAGGAACTTCGAAGGGTGGTACTCCGAAGGTGGGGCTTCGGAGTGTGGAAAGCTTCGGAGCGAGGCTAGCTCCGGAGTGTGGTTGTCTTGTGGTGCTTCGGCCTTCATGGCTTCGGTACACGGACTGACGGAGTTCGAGCTGGGCGGAAGCTGCGAAGCCATGGTGGTCCACTCCGGAGGTGTTGGTGCGAAGGCTGACTTCGATGAAGCGAAGGCCATCTGGCTCAAGGCTTCTCACCGAAGCTACCGCACCCCTCGCGTGCGAAGGGGGGCTTCGGAAAGGTCAAAGGCTGCAAGTCTGACAGTGTCTGCTCTGCAAAAAGCTGGCGTTGTCCCCTCTGCACAGGCTGACAGAGAAGCCTCCAATAAAGTTGACTACCTTTTGTACCCCTCAGTTCTGTAGAGACAAAACCAATGTAAACCCTAGGGGTAAAGTAGTCAATTCCTTTGGGTGAACTGTGGGCTATAAATATGGGGGCTCGGTAGGTAACATTTAACACTTTGAGCATTTACTGTTGAGCTCCTGTACCAGCCACACACTTCGTTGTATTCATCCAGAGTTCAATTTTATTGTGTTCCTTGTTCAAGTGGCGAAGCCCTGCTTCTTGTGCTTTTCACTTGAGCTCGTGTTACATACCTCGCTAGTTGTAGTGCACCAAAGCCTGTCTAGGCGAAGGGTGTTTTGTGCGAAGTGTGTTTTTCAGTGTGCTGTCGCTCTGTGTAACAGGAGGCGAGACCTCGCTGCTTACTAGCGAAGCCCTGATCGAAGCCCGCGCTTTTATCGTGTCTGGGTTCCTAGCGAAGTCTGTGAGTGTGCGTTTAGACCTTCGTGTACGAATCCCAGCACCAGTTGCTGCTGCCAAGTACTTGGTCGAAGTCCTCAGTGGGGTGTCCACTCTTGCGAAGGGTGAAGTGCGAAGCCTGCTCGAAGCACCCTGTGTGCGGAGCCTGCACTGACTTAGCAGAGTAGTCTTCTTGGCTTCGAACTTTTGGTCCTGCGAAGCCTGTGTTCGGAGCTGTCAAAACACCTCCGAACCAGTCCTCCGAAGGTAGTGTTCGAAGCCTGTTCCGCAGAAGACAGAACTAAAACCGAAGGCTTGTTTTTAGCCCGAAATTTTTAAAGCTCCCATTCACCCCCCCCTCTGGTCGCCATTTCTGGTCCAACAATAACTATTGATGTATGAAGATGCACACGCAAGTGGGAGTACTCACTGTCTTCGGAGATCAAGCCACTGCGCGAAGAGAAGAATATGGTCATGGCACCCCTCTCGACCCGAGACAAATGAACAATGTACAAGGTAATCCGGAGGATATCCCCACTCCAAGTGAACTTTCGAAGAAGTCCTTCCCAAGACCCAGCCCCGATGGAGAAATTATAACGAAGGTTATTGTCAAAGACGGCAAAGACTATTCTTTTCAATTCGGCAAAGATTTGCCTCCAGGAATCGCTACTTCGCTAGAAAAAGTAGTTGAAGAAAATTTGGATGTCTTTGCCTAGTCTGATGAAGACATTCCGAGTCAGTCGAGATATCATTGAGCATGGCTTGCTTGTGAACTCGAGGGTTTGACTTGTTCGACAAGGACTTCGGAAGTTATCCGTGGAGAGGGCCATCCTTGCTAAAGCAGAAGTGGAAAAGTTGCTGAAGGCTTGGATTATCAGAGAAGTAGCTCATACGGAGTGGTTAGCCAACCCAGTCTTCGTCAGAAATAAATCCTCCGGGAAGTGGCGCATGTGTATTGATTTTACATCCTTGAATAAAGCATGCTCCCGTGACCCCCATCCCATGCCCTGAATTGATCAATTAGTTGACTCCACGGCTGGTTCGGAGTTATTAAGTTTCCTCGACGCGTATTCTGGCTATCATCAAATCTGGTTAAAGCGCGAAGATGAAATCAAAACAAGCTTTGTAACTCCTTCAGGAGTCTTCTGCTATGTAAGAATGCCTTTTGGTTTAAGAAAAGTCGGGGCAACTTTTTCGAGGTTAATTGCTAAAGCTCTAGGTCATCAAATAGGCTACAATGTAGAAGACTATATGGATGATATTGTAATAAAGAGTGCTTTAAAGCACCAGCATAGCCTAGATTTAGCAGAAACGTTTGATAGCCTTCGGGCATGTGGAGTCCGTCTCAACCCCGAAAAATGTATCTTCGGGGCTCAGGCTGGAAAGTTGTTAGGGTATCTAGTTTCGAGTAGAGGGATCGAAGCTAGTCCTACTCAAATAACTGCATTACAAAGGATGGCTCCTCCGAAAAATTTAAAGCAGGTGCAAAAGCTAACTAGCCGCCTAGCAGCACTTAGCAGGTTTCTAGCAAGGTCTGTGGAGAGAAGTTTGCCTATTTTCAAAGCATTTAAAGGGTCCGATGATTTTGCATGGACACCGGAGTGTCAAAAGAGTTTTGATGATATTAAAAATTATCTCAGTAACCTCGCTACACTCATGGTGCCTGTTGCAGACAAAACCCTACTCCTCTACCTTGCAGCTACTGGCTCCGCTGTCAGAGTTGTCCTTGTCAGAGAAGTTGATTTCAATGGGAAGTAGGTACAAAATACAGTCTATTTTGTATCTGAAGCATTGTCTGGAGCAAAAACAAGATATTCTGAGCTTGAGAAGTTCACCTATGCTCTGATAATGGCCTCGAGGAAATTGAGACATTATTTTCTAGCACATAATGTGATTGTACCAACTTCGCATCCCTTGGGAGATATGCTCCGAAGCAAGGATTCTACGGGAATAATTGGAAAATGGGTTGTTGAACTAGCACCCTTCGGCATCTCCTTCGTGGCAAGTACAACGATGAAGTCACAGGTGGTGGCAGATTTTGTGGAAGAGTGGACTCCATCCGCAGTATGGGCTCCGGAGAAATCAAATGAAGGAATTTGGACTATATACTCCTATGGAGGTTTCCAAGCGTTTAGAGCATGCATCAGAGTAGTAATAATTTTGCCTCCAGACTTGGCTCTCGGAGGATGGCCTCCGGGCTGAACTCCGGAGGGCAGCCTCCGGGCTTAGCTCTCGGAGGGTGGCCTCCGGACTTGGCTCTCGGAGGACGGCCTCCGAGAGCCAAGTCTGGAGGCCACCCTCCGAGAGCCAAGCCCGGAGGCCACCCTCCGGAGTCCAGTCCTGAGGCCGCCCTCCGCAGTCCAGTTCGGAGGCCGCCCTCCGGAGTCCAGTTCGGAGGCTGCCCTTCGGAGCATGCGTCGAAGCTCCCCTCGGGGGTGCACTCCGAAGCCTTCCCCCCAGCCTCTGCCTTCGGTATACCTTTTAGCTAGTCAAAGCCTGGCGCAGCCTGACATGTCAGTAAAGCTGTAAAGTTGCCTGGCACCTTTTGTACCGTAGCTAGCTCCTTTTCCCCTCTCTGCCCCTATGAGCCAAGGGCTCATAGGGGGGCATCCCAGTCTTTTCCTCTGGCCTGCGTGCCTATAAAAGCAGGGCCAAGCCCCTGTAGCAAGGGGGGGACACCCCAAGGGGCCATGAGACCCTGTAGTTCTCTTCTCCACTCTAAGGCATACCATGCCAAATCCACCACAAACTGGACGTAGGGCTATTATCCCCTAGGGGAGGCCCGAACCAGTATAAACCCCTTCTCCCTCTGAGAGAACCCATCGAGGTTCATTATCCACATCATACACCACCACAGGAAAACCTGCTGGAACTAACGCGATTGTTCCAACAGTTGGCGCCGTCCGTGGGGAACTTAGTCCTAGAAGCTAAGTCCTCTACCACTGCCTGCAACCCGAAGTGCGCCCGAGGGGGGAGCATCGAGGCTTTCTCGCTTCGCGCACCCCCCGGCAAGGGGCTTCGGGTGCAGATCGAAGGCCACCTTCGCCTTCCTCCATCCTTCGCATACCGGAGCCTACTCTCCGACAAGGGGCTCCGCTCCACGTTTCAAAGGTCATCGAAGCTCCGAGGGCTACAAGGTAAGTACCACCCGAAGCCTTACTGCGATGCACCAATCTGCAGTTACATTAACATAAACCCGAAGCCATGCTTCGCCTTATTTAAACCCGAAGCCATGCTTCGCCTTGTTCAAAAACCGAAGCCTTGCTTCGCCTTGTTCAAAAACCGAAGCCATGCTTCGCCTTACTTAAAAAACCGAAGCCATGCTTCGCCTTATTTAAAACCGAAGCCTTGCTTCGCTTTATAAAATCCGGAGTACCCCTCCGAAGGCTACACAGTGCCCCCGGGCCCGTAGCAGTGGGCTAAAAGGACTCCGGGTCACTGGCCCGACGCGTCCGGGGATTCCGGGCTCCGCGCCCAAAGCATCCCAGGGATTCCGGGTTCCGCACCCGAAGCATCCCAGGGTCGAAGGTGACCTAGAGTCGAAGGTGGCTCAGAGTCGAAGGTGGCTCACACTATCACAGGTTCGGTGAATCCACACCAAATGTCCTTCTCATTACAGGACCAAGTTTCGAAGCCTTGCTTCATTATCTAAACACGCTCCGAAGCCTGGCTTCGCGTGTTCGTGTATAATACGCCTAAGCTTGTCGAAGTCAGACTTCGCTAAAAAATCTAGATGCGTTCAGGGCCTCGCCCACGCACAGCATCCAAATCCCGGCATGCCGAAGCATGCTTCGCTCAAATTGGTTATGCGGAAGCCCTGCTTCACACCTAATTGACGCGTTCGGAGCCCGTAAGAGGCCTTCGCTCGGTACAAATCCAAGTATCCGAAGCCGCCGAAAAGGCGCACCCCTTCGCATGTCTATTTTTTGCCCGCACCAGCAACGGCTAAGTCCCTAACTGCCACGAGCGAAAGGGGGGAAGAATGTATGCGAGGTGCGCGAGTGTAATGCGCAGTACGAGCGTGACAAGCTAAGCGTTCGAAGCCAGACAATGCGAAACATACAAACGAAGTATGCAAATATAATAAACTCCGTTCATTAAGAGACAATTGAGAAGTATGTTACAAGCATGCTTCGAAAACAAAACTACGAGTAATCTGTGTCTAAGCCTAAAAAGAACCGAGTGCGAGGCCCCAACCCTCGCTTGCCTCTCCTTCGGCGGGGGCCCCCTCGGCTGGATGTTGCCTCGTCGGAGCCCGCTCTCCCTCGACCGGCCCGTCCAGGCTCCGAAGCCCACAGGCTTCGGCTTCCGCTTCGCAGGTCGCTCTAGGTTCGCGAAGCAGGCGGAGCCGTGCCAAAGGCAGAAAAGTCTAGGGCTTCGTCGCTCGCTAAGGCCGCTCGCGAAGGCAAAGGTAAAGGGCTCTGAAGGGGCTCCGTCTTCACAGCGGCTAGCAAATCCTGAGCTATTTCGGGGATGGCTTCGCCCCTAGGCCCCCTCGGAAGCTTAAACCGAGGGGGGCCTTCGGACCTAGCTACATCAAGAATTGCCCACAGTTGTCGAAGCCCTTCAGAGTCCTCGAGGACTTCGAGGTCTATGCTCGAAGGCTGAGCCTGGGCAGGTATAAAAAACCCCGCATTCATATTAATAAACTGATAAGTTTTTACAAAGCCTACAGCTAGGTATTACAAGGAAGCCTAAGGAGATCTACACCTTCGGAGGCGGGGGCGTCGAGGTCGAAGGCTTGTCCGAGTCGGCGGGCCCCTTGAACTGGCGTTGTCGAAGGGCCTTCATGAGGTCAAGGACTGCCTCGCAGCCTTGCTCCTTCCAAGGTTCCTGCAGCCGCCACCAGGCCCCGCGGACTTCGCCCGGAGGCGTCACCAAGTGCGGACCCCCGAAGGCTACTGGGGTCACGGAGGTCGCAGCCCGAAGGTGGTCACACCCCGCGGCGTGGAGCATATGCAGCACCCCTTGACCGGCGACGCGACCGGCCATAAGAGCGAAGCCCGTCAGCGCTTCGTCCGCTACCGAAGCTGCAGTCTTCAGGAAATCGGCGCGGTCCCCAATCGGGTCCTGATCGCCAAATTCCGGAGTCCGGCACTCGGTCCCTATCTTTTCAAGGACCTCGGTCAGGCTCTGGGTGGCCTCACCAAGATTAGCCACGACAAAGCTCTCAAGATCCCGCGCCCGTTGGCGGAGCTCCTCGTTCTCCTTCGACTGTCGGGCCTCGGCGTCCTTCGAAGCTTGGAGCTCCGCGCGGAGCCGAGCCGTCTCCGAAGCCAAGGCTTCCTTCGCCTCAGCAGCCGAAGCCTCGGCCCGCCTCCGCTTCTCGGCTTCCTCCAAGACCTCGCGGCGAAGGGCCTCTTTCTCTTCTGCGAGGCGCTCCATCCGCCGGTCGGCAGCAGTCGAAGCAGCTACATTCAGTGCGAAGGCCTGCAGAAATTCAAGAAGTCATAAGTACTAGCGAAAAGATAACATATAATTCGAAGCTGCAAGGGGCTCCGCTCACTCGTATGAGGACTTCGTTCGAGCTGGCGAAGAGCTCCGTGGGGTCCAAGTGGCTAAGCTGGGCCACCAAGTCCCCTTCCTCCACAGAAGCACAAGCCTCGCGGAAGCCAAGGATCGCCGCTGCCGTCACGCCCTCCCTCGGCTTGAAGGGGTGAATGACTGTCACGGTGGTCTCCGCGGGCTTCGGTGAGGCGGGGCTCAAGCCCACCACGTCCACCTCTTCTTCGCCTCGAGGGACTTCGCGGCCTCCGCTGCCTTCATCGTCGGACGAAGTACTCTCGGACTCCGAGTCGCTGCCGCTGCCGCTGCTGCTGCCGCTGCTACTCGAAGCTTCCGTGGGCTTCGCCTCGGCAGACTTCGATCCGCCCTCGCTTGTCGGCTTCGCCTTCGCAGGCCTCGCACCGTCCTCATCCTCCGCAGGGAGCCAAGTCAAAATCCGCATACTGGAGCAAAGCTTGCGTAAAAGGTTTACCTTCGTCAGAGATCTCTTGGAAGGAAGCAGGGCCTAAGTGTGTCCTCCAGCTCCCTCGCTGCGAAGCTGGCGCATCCACCTCCGCGCCCGAAGTTGGTTTCGCCGGGGCATCCGTGGCCTCCTTGGCAGCAGGAGTGCACGCGTCGGCCTCCGCCTCCGAAGTCCTCACCGCCAAAGGCTTCGCGGCCTTCTTGGGGGTCGGAGTAGCTGCGGGCTTCGCCGCAGCCTCCCCCGAGGCGTCCGGTTCGTCCTCGTCCCCCCTCTTCCTCTTGGCTCCAGCCGACGAGGTGCCCAGGTGGCCGAAGTCCGGCAGAGCTGGAAGCCCTCCGAGGTCGAGCGCGCTCCATACTCTGTTCCAGCGCTCCCAGGACCCCACCAGGGCGAGGCGCTGGCTCTGCTCCTCGGGGGTCGGAGTCCCGACGACTCGGTCCGCCGCCGCGATTGCCTCCTCCGGGGTCCTCATGTCGAGGTCGGCTACACGAAAAGGTTGAGTTAGGAGCAAAGTATTCGAAGTATCAAAAGCAAGAAGAGCGCGAAGCCTTACAGAAGCGGTCGAAGGCCAGCTCGCTGAGTTCTCCTCGACCCGAAGCCTGGAAGAGACCCTCCGGTCAGGAGCGCGCGAGGGGGCTAAGCCGAAGGGTGATGAACTCCTCCGCGAGGTCCCTCATGCTCATCTTCGCCGCCACCCTTCGGAGCAGCGAGATCCTCGAGTGAAGGAGGCCTTCGCTGGTCGTCACCACCCCTTCGCGCCGGTATAGGATGTGGGCGTTGGTACTCCGAAGGGGAGAGTTCGCGCCGACGGAGGCGTAGAACCACTCTTGATCCCATCTCGAATACCACTTGTTGTTTACAGCCCTCGCAGGGAAGGCGTCCTGGAACTCCTTCCGGAGCTGGAAGTTGGCACTGCCGAAGGCCAGCGCCCTCTTGACGCGGTCCGTCCCCTCCCTGGGCTTCGGCTGGCAGTTGGCGTCGTGAAGGGCAACGAAGACATCCGCGCGGCCCTCGCAACCTTCGGCCCTCATGGCCCACTCAAAGACAGCTAGCCTCGCCACTGCGTTGGGCGAAAGCTGAGGGAGCTCGAGGTTGTAGGCCTTGAGGACTTCGCTCAGCATCCCCACTGCGGGCAGTCCGAGGCCGGCCTCGAAGAAGGCTTCAAACACCACCACTTCGTCAGCACGAGGCTTCGGTACGGCCTCCGACTTCTCTGGAACCCTTAATTGGATTTTCGCTGCAATCTTCCCCTCGCAGGCTCTCCGGACCGACTCCTCCGTAGAGATCGAAGCCCTCATCTCCAAGGTCTGCTCGAACCTGTCGGAGGGCGTCCGAAGGTCCCTCGGCCCCAGTCGCCTAGCTGCGGGCTTCGCTGCCGCGGCCGCTGCTGCCGCCGCCTGCACTTGGGCGGAGCCCGAGCTCGAGCCCAAAACCAGGGGCTTCGCCACTGCCTTCTTCGGCATTCTGATCAGACTTCGGCTCGAAGGACTAAAGGATGGCGAAGGGCTAGAAGCCAGCGAAGGTCGCTCGGCGAAGCTAGGAGGAAGAAGAGAGCGAAGATGGTAAGGCGGTGAGAAAAAAGCGAATGAAAGTGTGCCGGAGCTGCACGCGGTAAGTCCCTATTTATAGGCGCGGTAAGAATTCCAACCGTCATGGGCCGAGCCCACCGCCGGATGGGCCTCCGGCGAAAGCGAATCAAGCCCAAGCAGGGTAACGGTAACTTTTTTGACCGTTGCGGAGCCGTTCGGGCTCCCCGAGGCCGCTCTAGCACGAGCATTTATTACCCCCGGGTATCGAGGTCACCTTCGGTCCAGGTTCCGAAGGTATGTCTTCTCTGAGGTTATGTTTTCTGGTCATTTGTCTTAAAAGCGCGTGCACCCCTTCGGCCCGAAGGCCTACACGTGAGGGGCTACTGTTGGGGGAATATATCTCCCTTAAACAGGGGCCAAATGACGTCAGCCCCCGACAGCCTTCGGCCTAGGGCCTAGCACTGTCGGAGCCTATTTTTCTATCTAAGTGTTGTTCCCAGGTCCCAAGGTGCCTTTTGGGCCTGTAGCTTCGAAGCCCTCAAACCAGGAAGTCTGGCTCGAAGCCCCCGATTCAGCCCCTGGTGAAAGACGCCGAAGGCCACCCCCCGGGAGCCCAGTTCGGAGGCCACCCTCCGAAGCCAGTCCGGAGGCCACCCTCCGAGAGCCAAGCCGGAGGCCGCCCTCCGGAGTTCAGCCCGGAGGCCGCCCTCCGGAGTTCAGCCCGGAAGCCAGTCCGGAGTCCAGTTCGGAGGCCGCCCTCCGGAGTCCAGTCCGGAGGCCGTCCTCCGAGAGCCAAGTCCGGAGGCCACCCTCCGAGAGCTAAGCCCGGAGGCCGCCCTCCGGAGTTCAGCCCGGAGGCCATCCTCCGAGAGCCAAGTCTGGAGGCCACCCTCCGAGAGCCAAGCCCGGAGGCCACCCTCCGGAGTCCAGTCCTGAGGCCGCCCTCCGGAGTCCAGTTCGGAGGCCGCCCTCCGGAGTCCAGTTCGGAGGCTGCCCTTCAGAGCATGCGTCGAAGCTCCCCTCGGGGGTGCACTCCGAAGCCTTCCCCCCAGCCTCTGCCTTCGGTATACCTTTTAGCTAGTCAAAGCCTGGCGCAGCCTGACATGTCAGTAAAGCTGTAAAGTTGCCTGGCACCTTTTGTACCGTAGCTAGCTCCTTTTCCCCTCTCTGCCCCTATGAGCCAAGGGCTCATAGGGGGGCATCCCAGTCTTTTCCTCTGGCCTGCGTGCCTATAAAAGCAGGGCCAAGCCCCTGTAGCAAGGGGGGACACCCCAAGGGGCCATGAGACCCTGTAGTTCTCTTCTCCACTCTAAGGCATACCATGCCAAATCCACCACAAACTGGACGTAGGGCTATTATCCCCTAGGGGAGGCCCGAACCAGTATAAACCCCTTCTCCCTCTGAGAGAACCCATCGAGGTTCATTATCCACATCATACACCACCACAGGAAAACCTGCTGGAACTAACGTGATTGTTCCAACAGTGACCAACCCCAAAGGCGAAGTCGTCACCTTTTGGATGACCAGCCGCAAACCTCGTGAGATGTCTCTCCACTCGCTAGCCCTTGAAGAAGTGCCCATAGTCAAGGAGTTCATGGACGTCTTCCCAGAGGACCTGCCTGGAATACCTCCCAAGCGGGACATCGAATTCAGAATCGAGCTTGTCCCCGGGACCAGTCCAATCTCCAAGCGCCCATACCGGATGGCCGCCAATGTAATAGCCGAAGTCAAGGGCAACATCGAAGACCTGGAGAAGAAAGGGTACATCCGACCGAGTACCTCACCCTGAGGTGCACCGGTCATCTTCGCCATGATGAAGGACAAGACTAAAAGGATGTGTGTGGACTATAGAGCCCTGAAGGACGTAACCATCAAGAACAAGTACCATTGCCTCGGATCGACGACGTGTTCGATCAACTAAAAGGATCCTCGGTGTTTTCCAAGATTGACCTCAGGTCAGGTTATCACCAATTGAGGATTAGAGAAGAGGACATACCCAAGACTGCCTTCACCTCCCACTATGGACTCTACGAGTATACTGTGATGTCGTTTGGACTCACGAATGCCCTGGCCTTTTTCATGAACATGATGAACAATGTGTTCATGGAGTTCTTGGATAAGTTCATCGTGGTATTCATCGACGATATCCTCGTTTACTCCAAGACGAAGGAAGAACACGAGACCCACCTCAGTATGACCCTCGGAAAGCTAAGGGAACAACAACTGTATGCCAAATACAGCAAGTGCGAGTTTTGGTCGTCTGAGGTAAAGTTCCTCGGTCATGTCATATCTGCTGGAGGAATAGCTGTGGACCCAACCACCATGGAAGCCGTGACCAACTGGCAACAACCCACGAACGTGACCGAGATCCGGAGTTTTCTCGGATTAGCTGGGTACTACCGCCGGTTCATCGAGAATTTCTCGAAGATAGCCAAGCCTATGACCAGACTATTGCAGAAGGAGGTAAAATTTGAATGGACCCTAGATTGTGAAGAAAGCTTCCAAACCCTCAAGAAGAAGCTCGTGTCAGCTCCTATTCTGACTCTACCGGAAATCCGGAAAGACTTCCACGTCTACTATGATGCCTCTCGCCATGGATTGGGATGTGTCATAATGCAAGATGGGAGGGTGATATCCTACGCCTCCCGACAGCTAAGACCGTATGAGCTGAACTACCCAACCCATGACCTAGAGTTAGCAGCCGTGGTTCATGCCTTGAAGATATGGAGACATTACCTTGTGGGAAATCGGTGCGCCGTCTTCACCGACCACAAGAGCCTCAAGTATATATTCACCCAACTAGACCTAAACCTCAGGCAAAGGAGATGGTTGGAACTGATCAAAGATTATGACTTGGGCATCCATTATCATCCAGGCAAGGCCAATGTGGTGGCAGACGCCCTTAGTCGAAAAGGGTACTGCAATGCCATCATGGTACGGGACTAGGCCCCTTTGCTATACAAGGAGATGGAAAGGCTGAATTTAGGGATCACCAGCCGAGCGTACCTCGCTGCCTTGGAGTCTAGGCCTATCTTGATAGACCAGATCTGAGAAAAGCAAAAAGGAAGACCTCGACATCTTGGAGATCAAGCAGAACATGCAGAAGGGTAAAGCCCCCGGATTCTCTAAGGACGAGCATGGTACCATCTGGTTCAGAAACCGGATATGCGTACCCAACAAGCCTGAGTTGAAGACCCTCATCCTCCAAGAAGCCCACGGTACTCTATACTCCATACATCCTGGGAGTACAAAGATGTATCAAGACCTAAAGGAGAAATACTGGGAAATAGCTGAGTATGTGGCCAAGTGCGACACATGCCGGCGAGTCAAGGCAGAGCACCAAAGACCTGCTGGACTGTTGCAATCCCTCAAGGTCCCCAAATGGAAGTGGGAAGAGATAGGAATGGACTTCATCACGGGACTACACAGGACCCAAACCGATCATGATTCTATCTGGGTGATCATCGACCATCTCACCAAAGTGGCTCACTTCATCCCCGTCAAGACAACTTACACCGTCACCAAGTTGGCCGAGTTGTATATGACCCGGATCGTGTGCCTACACGGAGTTCCTAAGAAGATCGTATCTGACCGTGGGAGTCAGTTTACCTCTAAGTTTTGGAAGAACCTTCAAGAGGAACTTGGCACCCGACTGAACTTTAGCACCGCCTATCATCCACAGACCGATGGTCAAACCGAAAGGGTTAACTAGATATTGGAAGATATGCTTAGAGCTTGTGCTCTAGACTTTGGCGGGATGTGGGATAAGAACTTGCCCTATGCGGAGTTCTCCTACAACAACGGCTATCAAGCTAGCCTACAGATGTCCCCATTCAAAGCACTTTATGGGCGTAAGTGCAGAACACCGTTACTTTGGGATCAGACTGGAGAGTCACAGTTGTTTGGGACAGATATTCTAAGAGAAGCTAAAGAGAAGGTCAAGATCATCAGGGACATACTAAAGATAGCCCAGTCCCGACAAAAGAGCTACGTCGATAACCGACGAAGAGACCTAACCTTTGAGGAGGGTGATTATGTCTATCTCCGAGTCACTCCCCCCCGTGGCACATAGAGGTTCAACATGAAAGGCAAGCTAGCACCGCACTATGTCGGACCTTTTCAGATCCTCCGATAGCAAGGAGAAGTGGCATATCAACTAGAACTGCCTCCATCCTTGGAAGGAGTTCATGATGTATTCCACGTCTCTCAGCTAAAGAAGTGTCTTCGTGTGCCCGCCGAACAGGCCGATCTCCAACAACTCAACGTCCAAGAGGATTTGACCTACATCGAGAAACCCGTCAAGATCCTGGAGATTAAGGAAAGAGTAACCAGGAGCCGTGTGGTTCGCTTCTGCAAGGTTTAGTGGGACAACCACCCCGTTGAAGAAGCCACATGGGAAAAAGAAGACGAGTTGAAAGCCCAATACCCCGAACTATTCGAGTAGCATTACAATCTCGAGGACGAGATTCTTTGTAAGGGGGATAGGTTTGTAACACCCCAAATTTTCAAAGAAATAAAAATATCATTTAATCTATTTTCCTGGAATTATTTATTTTAGAAATACCTTTAATGCCCTCCTTAACTTAATTGAGCTATAACCTAGATGAAATGACCCAACCAGAGGCTAGAAAATTTTGTATGAGTTCCCAAGACCAAAAGATATTTTTGAGAATTTTTAAAAAAATTTATCACCCTTTGAAGTAGCCCAAATATTTTAAATCAATTTCTGAAATTATTTTATTCAGAAAAGCATTTAAACAGTAACGGACCCTCCCCCTCCCTTTTCTCTCTCTCCCGACCGGCCCAACCCACTCCTTTCCCCGCGCCCGACTGACACCTGGGCCCCGCTTGTCAGCGAGCCCCTCTCTCCTCGCGCGCGCGCCCGATGCCCTGACCCCACCCGTCAGTCGCCTCGCCCACTCGCTCGCGCCCGCTACCCGGTGGCCCCCACCTGTCAGACCCGTCTTCCTCGCGAGATCCGTCCCCAAATCCCCCCCTCGCCGGCCGAAGCCCTAATCCCGCCTCGGATCCGCCCCCGTCGGCCCCCTCCCTTTAATCCGTCACCGGCAATGAATTCCCCTCAACGCGTCGACCGTTTCCCCCATTAAAACCAGCCCGATCGCATCCCGATTCGATGTATCTGCATGCAACCCGAAGCTCGCCGGCGTTTAAACGCGTTAACCCTCGGCCACTACCAATTCCGCCCCCTCTGCCCCCGCCGGTGACCCTATACAAACCCCTGGTACCCCGCGTTCGACCCCCACGCTCACACACTGCAAGGTCGAACAGAACGCCCCCTCTACAACTTTTAACTCTCCACCGCCGCCCGCACTCCGGTCACTGCTCATCGTCACCAGTGACCTCCTCCGTCCTCGCCGACCGCACCATTATGACCGCAAGGACCTCACCGACCTCGGCCACCCCTCCACCGTCGACGAACCCCGCTGGAACACCATCGCCGATGAGGAACCCAAACCACTCCGCCGTCTACCCTCGTCGCCGGCCACGCTCCGTCGTTCTCTCGCCTCGCCTAAGGTATCCCCGTGTTCCCCTTAGCGTCCTCTTCCAGTTTCTAGGCTTAGCTAGGGCCGCCGTCGCTCGCCGTGGCCTCTGGCCCGCTCGCCGTCCCCGGAGAAGACGACCGGCACGGGCTAAGAACACGTGTCGTGTCGGATTCGCTCTCGGATGTGCGATCCAGATCCAACAACGGAGATTAGATCGTTCTCACGGTTTAATCTGATGCGTCGGATCGTAGAGAATCGGTATGTTTTAATCTCGCGCGTCCATCGTTATTTAAAACCTGCATTCTCTCTGAGCCGCACGATGCATACCGGTTCAGCGTTTTAATCCTGGCCGTCCGTGATAACTTAACTCCCCCGCCTCGCCCGTGACCGCCCGATCACGATCCCACGGTGGATCTTGCTCCGGCGCACGTGCACAGTGCGCGGGTTCACCGTGAGCCTGGCTCACCGTGGACCCGAGACTGTTTTGGATTTAATTTAAATTCCAGAAATGGTGTTAAACTTCTAAAATTCATATCTGGCGCATTTTAACTCCAAAAATTATCATTCCAATTCAGAAAATTTGTAACTTTATTCTCTACATGTTAATGCAATAAAAATAGTATGTTTACTTTGAATATTTCATTCTTATTTAATAAAGTATTCAAATGCCCTTGGAGTAAATTACAAATTTAATTATTTAAATTTCAGCAAAATCTATATTTATTCATTTCTTGTTAATATAATGAAACCACTAAGTTTTCTCTGAACCTCTTACTTTAGATTGGTTAGAAAACTTAAAATAAGATTATTCCCGTTTAAAACCTCTTTTATAAAGGACCATATTTCATTATAGTTCATTTTAAATATTCATAAAATGAATTTCAGAAACTTAACACCTTTATTTTCCTTAAGTTAACCCAAGCAAAACCATTATGCTTGTTGTGAGATTTTGTATTGTTTATTGAATGTTATGTCTATTATTCATGTTAAAAAGACAACGACGTCGTCGAGGAGCCGGAGTAGTTCCCGGAAGTTCCACCCTCGCCTTTAGCTGAACAAGGCAAGTCACCAAACCAATCTTTTGAGCATATTGAACCCATGTTTTACTAAACTATCGCTAAAACACATAGGGTATACATGCATTAGTCAAATGAAACCCTTACAATATATTTATTAGGATCCCCTGACCTTGATGTGCAACCCAAGCCATGCTATCTAGCCTAAACTCCTTGTCACCATATGATTAGTACTATTAGCTAGTGTACAATGTATCGACATGATTGCTATAGGGTTAAAGATGAGTCATAGCAACTTGGAATCTACTATATGATCCCCGTTACTCTTATCTCTGGAATGCTGTTGGTGATAGAGTTATTGTTGTGAGTGTATGCATGGGGGGTTCCGGGTGCAAGCTAGGGCATTGGTCAGTAGCACCCGGGGCACTATAAGGACCGGTCTGCGGGATCCGTTGCAATACACTTCCGTACTAACCACAAGTCTAATGGGTAAGTCCTAACTAAGGTTTGGAGTGTTCCAAACTGAGGCCACCACTTGGAGATGTGTCAAGCAGCACCTGCGGGTGGCTTGTACCGACATGGCACAAAAGGGGATGCGACGTTAGCCGGGATGCGGCCCAGCGCGCCGGCGAAACCTAGAGCGGGTGGTTATCGCTTGGAGCATTTCATGCTGAAGTTTTGGCACGAGTTCCCGTGGTATGGGTCATCTCGTTACACTTTGTTGTTTGGGATGAGTGCGTGCCTTGTGGGTACAGTAGTACATCTCTGATCAGAGTTATAAATCTTTTCGAAAAGCCGAGCCCACGATCAAGGGCGGGTTGCGTGACATCCCATAGTTAGTTTACTTTTAAGATGTATGTGCATGATGGTTTGACATGTAAGGACTGTTGTGCGAGGAGGGAAAACGTACTCCTCGAGTTAGATGACATTATTGATGTTCATGTTTATTGTTCCGCATGATAAAAATTGACTACACTAATTGCAATAATTAAAAATGTACTTTTCCACACTTTTAGCCATTATCCTCCCTTTGTTATTATCCTGCATTATTACTTGCATATTTGCGGTGCCTTGTTGAGTACTTTTTATACTCATACTCGTTGGACACACCATTCAGAGGATGCCTACTATGAGGATGGTCTGGAGTAGCGACCCAGTCAAGAAGAACGATCCTGAAGCAGGCGTTCGTCATGCAGTTTATTTCTATTATTTTAATTTCACTCTTATGTAATAATATGGTCTGCGTACCATGGATGCTTGTCGTATGTACGTTGTTGCATGATGAACCTCATGTATTATTGTTTTTCTTTGGAAATTCAATAATGTCCCGATTCGGTAAATCGGGGCGCCACAGAAAGTAAATGCAATTCAAGGTAGATAATAGATTGGATCTATTAGGGTTTTGGGGGCCTCCTTGAATCGGCCTTTGTGGGATCGGAATGACGACTAGAGGTGGGTGAATAGGCGCCTCAACAACTTCTTTCGAAGTGATGGCCTAATCAAATCACCCAACGCTCCTCTAAAAACACAAAATCATGACTCAATTTAAACAGTACGAATATGAAGCTCAAACAGAGTCAAATTCTTAAAAACAACTTTTATTCGAGTTCCTAGATAACACCTATCAGAAACACTCACTCTGAAGAACACTCCTCAAATAAAAGAATAGCTCAGATAGTTTCAAATCAATCTCAAATCAGTTTCATTCAAATCTGAAATTTATCGGACGATGAATAGTGAATGTAAACTTAGTAGAGCACATTTGATACATGTTAGTTCAATTTGCAGGTTTCAAATTCAGAATCTATTAAGTTCAGCACAAACCAATTCAGAATATGACAATCTTTTAGATCCTGAAATTTCACAACTCTAATCAATCAAATTCAGATTTCATCTTTTCGAATGGTGAATAGTAAACTAAAAACAGCAATGTGTAATTGACAATTCTAGTTTCAAAATGCAAGATTCAATCTCTATCTCACTTGAACTTTAGCAAATCAACTCCAGAATGTGTAATGCATTAAACATCCTGAAACTCCATTCATTTGATCAAGCACCATCCAAAGATCCGGAAGATTCGTCTAAACATCAACACTATTCATTGTTCGACAACATGCAAAACAGAACAGATCACCTCTTTCTGAAATACAGATACACCAGCAAGGATTACACCTACTGATTCAGTTCAGAAAGTATTCAAACAAAAATATTCACACTGCTTGAAACAGACCATTCAATACTGGACCAATATAATCAGAAATCTGATAACACTTCCAACAACAGAAGCTGTAACAAAACAGGCACTCATGAAAGTGAACTAAACCGAGTAAACTAGGTATTCAAGATCAGTTGAAGTGTTTCAATTAGATTCAGAAAACAAACAATGAATCAGATTAGACTAAACTAAAAAGCTTGAATACATAATGCCAAAACAGTTCAGTTTCAGAGATTAATCACATGACACTTTGCTACCCTTAGAGAAAACAGCAAAATAGTTCTGAAAAGATACCTTCAACAGTTGACACAACACTAATCAACTATCTTCCTCTGTAGCAGATATTTTTAGCAGAGCTGTTGCAGTCCGGCAAACTTTTCTAGCACTGTGGATCATCCCTTCTCTTCAACATATAATACTCGGTTGATTCAACAGCAAACTTCAGGTAGCCCATAAGCACAAGTCCCTGGCACAAAGCACTCGGCACTATTCACTGTAATGCATCCATGCAAGAAAAATGCTCTCTCACAATACAAAAATTACAGAGCACAAGTTCTGATTGAATCAACTCTAAAACCAAATCTGAAATGCTGTAATTCACCCTGATCAAATACTGAAACATTTAGGCAGCAAACATGAGAACAGTTTTTCCTGGACAGCTCGAGAAGCATGTAGCAATTCAGGCACAAAAACTTTCGGTGCTGTTCATGATCATGTGATACAGCAGAAGAACCGAACAGCAATTAACAAAATCGGCACAAGGCACTTGGTCCTGTTCACGATCAAACAATCACAGCAAACGAAAATCTATAGGCAGAAGTCTGTAGCGATCTGGCAAAACTGAGAGTTCTGGACCCAATACATCAATTGCAAGGGAAAAAACTCTTCGGCTGAGCAAAACTTGCACAAGAGGCAAAAACAAAATTGGTTTTCCCTTGTGAAATGAACGTTCTTGATTCTCCTCAACCAGTATTCAGATTACTAACAAACATGAATGGGCTAGACAATTGAACAAATACCTTGTAAACCAATTTCAGCACAATCAGATAAAAACAGTTCTGCCAGAAAAACAGATCCAGATGTGTTACTTGGATCTAGTAAAGGAAATACTCAGACAAGCAGAAATTTGAAGCAAATTCCAAAAATGGATCATTCACTATTTGTACTACGAAAAGTGTTTAGACATTCACATGCACTTCTGTAGCAAAATCACAAGAAAAAAAGAGTTCTCAAAATCGCATACAGCAAGAACTTATCTCTGGCGCTGAGTCCCTGTTCATCGCACGCTGTAGACCTTGTCGGCAATACTGTGGCTTCTATGGCAAAACGCTGGCGCTTCTGTTCATTATCACGAGCAAACAACAGGGGAGACGGATGAACAGCTTTGGCTAGAGGAAGCAAAAGCCAAATTGATGGCTGACTCAAAATAAAAATTCTGGAATCCCTAAAGCGTGCACACCGGCCATGGAGATGTAGAATATTCTGGACAAAAGGCACACCGGCCATGGAGGAGGTGGGGGATATTTATCCACCTACTCCAAAGTTTCTAGAAGGCCAATTTTCAATCAGCCCCCTAGGATTATCCTATTTACAAAACTGAAATCTAGAAATTGAAAATACCCTTTAGCTAAAAATAAAAATTACATTTGACTCCTTTTTAATATATTTTCAGAATATACATTCCAAAAATACACTAAAAAGTATACACTAATGACACTAAAATCTTAGACTAACAATTTGATACTATTTTATTGAAAAAATAAAAACATTAAATGTTCCGACGGTTTTTACCGAAAACCGAAAAAGCCTCTCCCGATCGTCGACGCCTGTGGTCAGTCCGCGATCTCGACCACTAGCAAGTCTCTCCCGCTCTTGATCCCTCGAGCCGCCTTGGCACTTGCACTGGCTTCCCTTTCGCTGACTCGAACAACGCTTCGTCTCGATCAATCTTCAACTCGACGTCTTGTTCGACCTCCATGCGTACTCCTGAGTACACTCTCGACTTCGACTGCACCCTTGACCATCCGGCATTAGACTCCCCATCTAACCCTGATCTCGTGCCATCGACATTTGACAAGTAACTCCAGCCTGCACACATGAGACAAACACAGACACACACACCCCAACTCCAACACATCCTGACTCAACTCGTGAATCCAACCAATCAATCACTCATCATTCCTTTGAACAATAGTGACACAGCTCACTATGTTCCTCAGCCTTGCCTCTATTTATAAAGGTGGTTCATGGATTCTTGGGGTCTAATCTGAGTTAGACACAGGTTCCAAGTCGTCCAAAATTAATTAGGATAAGATACCTCGAAATCAGTCATTTGGAATCGGACTCGCGTTGGGCCAGTCTGACCGAGCCCATACGACCGGTTAGACCTGGCCTACATAGCCGGTCAGACCTGGCCTACATAGTCGGTTGGACCGGCCTGTGCCAGGTCTCGGCATATTTTCGGTAAAACTACCAAAAAGTGATATTTTCATAATCTTGACCATTAATGCCATTTTTCGCTATCAACACATGCCCCCTGTGTTTTGGCCAACTTTAGTAGGCCAAAAGTACAACAAGCTAAGGGCGATATGCTTTATATCGGTATTTCGACACTTCAAGCATTTTATCACACACTTGGGAAGTACTTTTTCAAATACCTACCATTCAAAGCCCTACGAAATCACTCTCCTTGAAGTGACTCTAGCAAATACGCATTACCTGGAGTGATTTAAACAACTCTAAAAGGACCTTCCCAACTAGGCAACCATTTGCCAAATTTTGGGCTCTTAGTGCCTAAAGGCGAAATTGTCTTCCAAACCAAGTCACCAACTTGAAACGATTTTGCTCTTACCTTCTTATTATAAGCTCTAGCCACTCTTCTTTTGTCTCTTTCTATTGCTTCTAGAGCTCTTAACCTATTATCGGTCACCTCTTCTATATTATCCTTCAAAAGAGTTTCATACTCATCGACTGATAAGCCATCTTGCTTAAGTAATCTTAAAGAGCCAAGATTCACCTCCACGGGTAAAAC
Source organism: Zizania palustris (assembly GCA_019279435.1). Taxonomy (NCBI): domain Eukaryota; kingdom Viridiplantae; phylum Streptophyta; class Magnoliopsida; order Poales; family Poaceae; genus Zizania; species Zizania palustris. The sequence goes on from JAAALK010000081.1 coordinate 52,583,092, forward strand.
GACTTCTTTTCCATACACCAACTCATATGGACTTATCTTGGTGGCACCATGCTTTGCAACTCTACATGCCCATAATGCTTCAGAAAGCACTTTATGCCACCTTTTAGGAAACTCTTCAATCTTTTTCTTAATGAGCTTAATCACAGTTTTATTACTAGACTCGACCTGACCATTGGCCTGAGCTTAAGAGTTTACCAACTTTGTACCATAAGATTAAGCAAAATCACATACTTCCTAAGAAACAAATGAAGCACCCTGATCTATAGTAAGAGTTTGAGGAATACCGAATCTGTGTATAATGTACTTCAAGATGACATCAATTACCTCATTTTGCATCATGTTCTTGAGAGGCACGACCTCGGTCCACTTGGTGAAGTAATCTACAGCCATCAACACGAACCGATGCCCTTTTAAAGAGGAATGATAAATTTGGCTGATGAAGTCCAAGGCCCAACCTCGGAACGACCATGGTTTGATAATGGGGTTAAGTAAAGATGTGGGAGTTAGCTGAATATTACCAAACCTTTGACAAGCTTCACATCCTCTATAATACTTAAAACAGTCCTCAGTCATGGTCGGCCAATAAAACCGTCTCTTTTGAGCATCCAACTCATTTTCTAGGGCGACCGATGAGTACCGCAAAGACCTTCATGTACTTCACCCACAACAAGTCTAGACTGATCGACATTTAAACATCTCAAAAGTACTCCATCAATAGTCCGGCGATACAACTCGTCATCGAGTAACACAAAATTAAATGCTTGCCGCCGAACTTTTCCATTGACCCGCTTGCTTGGATCTCTCAAATATTGAAACCTCCTGAAACAGGGTGGTCAGACCATCCATAGAGGGTCGGTCAGACCATCCATTGCCGGACGACTAGCACAAGGCGGTCAGACTGGCCTGGCATGGCCGGTCAAACCGACTAGACACCTGTGGTCGGACTGGCCATATCAGGTCGGTCAAACCGAAATGCTCTGACTCGTGAGGTAAATTAAAGTCAAGCATCAGTTTTTCTTGTGCGTAAAATCTACCTTTTCTAATTTGGTAACTAGATGCTTGTTGAGCTAAGTCATTTGTTGTTGAATTGCCTTCTCTAGACACATGTGAAATCTCAAAATCATCAAGAGTAGCAATTATGTCTAGACATTTATCCAAGTAGCTATTTAGCAGACCATTAAAACATTGAGAAAGTCTAGATACTTGTTGGACTACTAATAGGGAATCACCATATGCGTGAACATATTTAATACCCATCGAGCTTAGCAATTCAAGTCCTAACAACAAAGCTTCATATTCGGCTTGACTATTAGTACAAGGAAATTCTAATCGGGGCGAGGTTTTGAAACTCATACCATTAGGTGATATGAGCACAACTGCAACATCTTGGCCATTTTTGCAAGCCGAACCATCAAAGTAAAGTTTCCATGGTATTACCTCAACCAAAGTAGCATCACTACTCCAATTGATGTCTACATGGTGATTAACTATAAAATTAGCGACGACTTGACCTTTCATAGCTTTTAGGGGTTCATAAGCCATATAATACTCAATCAAAGCATAAGCCCACTTTCTGATTCTCCCACTTAGAATTAGCTTTTGCAACATGTACTTTATGACATCAGTTTGACAAGTAACAATACATGTGCTAGATAGAAGATAGTGCAAAAGCTTGGTGCATGCATAATAAAGCGACAACACATAAACGTTCTAAAAACATGTACCTCATTTCGGCATCCAATAGGCGGCGACTTAAGAAAGTGATGATGTACTCTTTTCCCTCCACTTCTTGAGTTAGCACAACTCCTATCACGCTATCTTCTGTAGCAACGTATAGCCAAAATGGAATCCCAACTTTTGATGCTCTAACCACAAGCGGTGATGACAAGCACTCTTTAATCTTCTCAAAAGCATGTTGCTGACTTGCCCCCAAGTGAACTTGGCTTCATTCTTTAGCCGAAGTATGGGGACAAAAGCATCAATCTTTCTAGATAAGTTAGATATAAAGCGGTGCAAATAATTAACCTTGCCAACTTTTGCACATCTCTCTTGCATCCCGGCGCTTCGCAGTTTCTAATCTTCTCAAGCCTTTTGGGATCAATCTCAATACCTCTTTCATGGATCATGAATCCCAAGAACTTTCCCGCCGACACATCAATAGCACACTTGAGCGAGATCATTTTTAAGCCATACTGACGCCTCCTATCAAAAGCAACTCTCAAATTGGCTAAATGGTTTCCCATAGCATCCGATTTGACCACAATATCATCTATGTAGACCTCTAGCATAACTCCTAGCAAGTCGTGAAACATCAAGTTCATAGCACGTTGATATGTAGCGCCAGCATTCTTTAAACCAAGAGTCATAACAACCCAGTCAAACAAGCCGAAAAAACCAGGGCATCGAAAGGTTGTCTTGTAAAGGTCCTCTTCGGCCATAAAGATCTATTTAAAACCAGCGTTTCCATCAAGAAAACTAAGCACCTTGTGTCCTAAAGCATCGTTGATCAGCATGTCGGCTATTGGCATGGGGTACTCATCCTTCGGAGTGGCCTTGTTCAAGTCCCTGAAATCAATACACACATGAATATTTCCACTCCCTTTCTTTTGTACAGGCACAATGTTAGCGACCCATTCAGCATACCTACAGGGCCTAATAAACTCAACCTTAAGTAATCGCTCTATCTCTTCCTTAACTCGGTCATACACGGCCAAATTAAAGCGACGAGGTGGCTGTTTATAAGGCCTAAACCCGGGTTTGATAGGCAACCGATGCTCCACGAGCTCACGGCTATGTCCAGGCATCTTGCTATACTCCCATGCGAAACAAACAACATATGACCAAAACAACTCTATTACTTCGGCCTTTTCATCAGCCTGCAAATTTTTGTTTACAAAAGTTGGCCTTGGAATACTACCATTGCCTATATAGACCTCTTCTAGAGGATCAGACGACGCGAAACCCTTACCTACTTTTTCTACTTCACTAAAATCTTCAATGGCTTCGACAATACCGTCTTTAGAAGACCTATACTGCTCCACGCGAGACTTTAGCCAATCAAGATTACTCTTACCTGACATGACTACTAATTTAGAGATAGCCATGCTACAATAGCCGGCTTTACAGATACGGGAACAAAACGTCCATCGGACACGCTAACAAAGTCATTGTTGTAGCAATTGTGTTAGCTACAACATGTTTTTGTGTGTATATGGAGTATAGAGTGAACCTCGAAGGGTTCTCACAGAGAGAGATAGAATTTATAATGGTTAAGGCCTCCCCGAAGGGATAATAGCCCTACGTCTAATATACATTGGATTTAGCATAGTTTTGCCTCTACTGGATCTGGCTATTACAAGGGCATGGCCCTGCTTTTATAGGCACGCAGGCCAAAGGAAAAGACCTAAATGCCCTCTACAAGCCGTAGGCTTATAGGGGCAAAAAGGGAAAAAAACTAGACTACTGTACATGCAGCTTTATAGCTTTACAGACATGACAGATAAACGTCACTTATGGGCAGCTAAACGACATACCAGGGGCAGGGGGACCCTGGGATGGTTTCACACTACAGCGGAGTTGAGATATTTCTTCTGGTTCGAAGTAGTGGCCGGATCACTTTTGGGTGGAGACAGTTGCGAAGGCTCCGAGGGGCACTCCGAAGGGGACTCCGAGGAGGGCTCCGAAGTGGAGTCCGAAGAGCACTCCGAAGTGGGCTCCGAACTATCTCTCGAAGGAGGAATCCGAAGGAAAACTGGAGGGGTCCCGGAGGTTTGGCTCCAAAAGGGACTGGGGGGCCTAGAGACTTGACTCCGGGGAACTCTGAAGGGGGGCCCAGAGGCTTGACTACGGAGAACTCCGAAGGGAGCCCGGAGGCTAAAACTGGTTGCTGCTTGGAAATAAATTTGTCAGGAGAGGTGGTGCTTCAACTTCAAGCTTTGGTGGGGATAGTCTCTAGGCTCAAGTCCTTCGGAGGCTGGCGTCATTTTTCCCTCGTTTAAGGGAAAGCTTATTACCCCAACAGTAGCCCCTCGCACGTAGCCCTCTGGAGTGAAGGGATGTGCGCGCTTCAGGACAAATGACTTGAAGTAAACGAGGCTTCGGAGAAGGCAAGCCTTCGAGACTTAGGCAAGGGTTGGCTTCGGACTTTGCATGCAATAAATGCTTGACCAGGTGATGGGACAACCTCGGTGAGTCCGAACGCCTCTGCAACGGTCAAAAAACTGACCGTTGCAGCATGGGGGGGACGATGGTTCACTACAACTTCACCACGGGGCCACCTGTCATAGACTATGGAGGCCGGGGTGGCTGGTGAAAAAAGGCTTCGGTGCGGGAACCGTGGACATTTTTATCGCCTATAAAAGGGGGTTTACCGCACCACGACTCCGCCACGCTCTCATTTGCTTCCTTCTTCAACCCTTTGCATCCTTCGCTCTCTTTCTCCACCTTTAGCTTCACGCGAAGTCGGCTTCATAGCTTCTCAGCGCCCTTCACGCCGAAGCCTTGCAAGATGCCAAAGAAGGCTACGATGAAGAAGGCCTTGGCCCTAGGCGCGAGATCGAGCTCCGTCCAGGCGCAGGCGGCGGCAGCGAAGCCTGTAGTGAGGCGCTTGGGGCTGAGGGACCTTCGGCCGCCGTCGAACAAGTTCAAGCAGACGCTGGAGATGAGGGCTTTGGCTTCGACGGAGGAGTCTATCCACAGAGTCTGCGAGGGGAAAATTTCCAAGGGAATCCAGCTCTGGGTACCTGAGAAGTCAGAGGCCATCCCGAGGCCTCAGACTGATGAGGTCGTGCTTTTTGAAGCATTCTTCTAGGCCGACCTTGGGCTGCCAATAGTGGATATGCTGAGCGAAGTGCTGAAGGCATATAACTTCGAGCTTCCTCACCTATCTCTGAACGTTGTGGCGAGGCTGGCGATCTTTGAATGGGCCATGAGGGCCAAAGGCTGCGAGGGGCGCGCGGACGTCTTTGTCGCCCTCCATGATGCGAACTGCCAACCGAAGCAGAGGGAGGGGGCAGACAACATGGAGAGGGCCTTGGCCTTCGGGAGCGCCAACTTCCAACCCCAGAAGGAGTTTCAAGATGACTTCCCAGCAAGGGCAGTGAACAACAAGTGGTACTCGAAGTGGGACCAAGAGTGGTTCTACGCTTCGGTGGGCGCGGAGTCCCCGCTTCGGAGTACCAACACACTCATCTCCTACCGACGTGAAGGTGTGGTGAAGACAAGCCCCGATGTCCTCCGGTCGAGGATACTACTTCTATGGAGGGTGGCCTCGAGAATGAGCATGAGGGACTTAGTAGAAGAGTTCATCACCCTTCGGCTCAGCCCCCTCGCGCTCTCTTGGCCAGAGGATCTCTTCCATCCTTCGGGCTCAGGGGGACTGAGCGAGGTGTCGGCAGAGCGCCTTGGTAAGACTTCGATTTTCTTTATCTTCATACTTCACAGAATTAACTTGTGCTGACTTGAAATTTTGATGAAGCTATTCGCTCGAAGCCCCCAGCGGATGAAGCCCCTACCACAGCAGTGCAATCAGCCGTGAACCTTGGCATTGAGGCAGAGCCTGCAGACGCTCTGGTGGCAACGAAAGAAGTGGTTGCACCGGGGGCTACGATGGTGACTCCTTCGAGCACTGGGGCTGGCACTCAACCCGCGCAGTGAAGGGATTGGGGAGCACACATCGCTCCTACCTCCTTCGATGACATTTCTTCAAACGAAGGTAAACACTTGATCGCCCTTCTCTTTTCATTCATTTATATTGACTTGTACTTTTATGCAGATGTTGATGGTGGCACGAGGCCAGTCGTGCTGAGGCACACGGGGACCTCCGACAGCAGCGGGAGCAGCAGTAGCGGCAGCAGTAGCAGCTCGGAGTCCGAGAGCACTTCGTCCGAAGAGGACCAGGGGGACAACCACGGCGAATGGGTCCTTTAGGAGCAGGCCGAAGAGCTTGTCGACATAGTGGACCGGAGCCCAGCTCCATTGGAGACTGCGCTGGAGGAGCCCGTGACGGAGATTGTCTGGCCTCTGCTTCCGAGGGGACCCATAACGGAGGCAGCCATCCATGCATTCCACGAGAGCTGTGTTGCTGCGGGGCAAGGGGGCTTGGTGGCACAACTCAACCGCTCGAGCCCCTTGGACCTCTTCGCAAATGCCCATGAAGCCATCGTCCTGGTGAGTGAAGTTCCACATGCTCTTCAAGTCGCACTTGCTTTTTTACTCAACACTTAGGATTTTCTTGAATGTTTTTAGGCCTTCGCAATGAATGCTGCAGCAGCAACCTCTGCGGACCATCGGATGACCTTCTTCGTGGAGAAGAGGGACGCCCTTCGGTGTCAGGCTTCAGAGGAGGCCGAAAGGCGAAGACAGGCTGAAGTGGCGGCAGAGGCAATGAGGTTCAAGGCAGTCAAGGTGAGGGAAGCCTTGGCCTCAAAGACAAAAAAACTTTGAGAGGCACTTTGGGCTTCAGAGGAGACTAGGGCAAAGCTGGCGGTGGAGTGCTTTGATCTTCGCACCACCAGCCACTGCCTGGAAAGCTTTGTGGTCTGAGGGGTCGACGAGGCCACCTCGTACTTGACCACAGTCCTCGACCAATTGGGGACCGAGTGCCAGGCCCTGGACTTCAACCCTCAGGATCCAATCGGGGACCGCCTCGTGTTCCTGTAGATGGCTACTGTGATGGCGGAGACATCAATGAAGGGCTTCGCGCTGATGGCGAGGCGAGTAGCTGGCAGGGAGTGCTGTAGATGCTCCACGACGTAGGGTGCAACCACCTCGAGGCGGCAACCTCGGTCACGCCGGTGGCCTTCAGAGGTCAGCACTTGGTTTCGCCACCCCCGGACGTCTGTGGAGCATGGCATCGGCTTCAAGAACCTTGGAAGGCCCAAGGTTGCAAAGCAGTCCTCGACCTCCAACGACTCTCTGTTGATAGCAAAAAATGGCATTAACGGCTAGATTGTCAAAATATCAATTTTTGGCGATTTGGGCCGAAAGTAGACGTGTCCAGGGTCTGTCCGAAGCCCTATCGGGCCGAAGTCTGTTGAGCTATGGGCTGCGAAAGCCTCTAGCCAGCCCATGGGCTTTGGCCAGGAAGCCATCAGAGGCCCATGCTGTTGAAGCTTTGGCCCGAGGAGCAAGCCTCGACGGGCCTGGCCGAAGCGCATGCTTTCGAAGCTTCGGCCCGAGGAGCAAGCCTCGACGGGCCTGGCCGAAGCCCACGCTTTCGAAGCTTGGGCCCGAGGAGCAAGCCTCAACGGGCCTAGCCGAAGCCCACGATACCGAAGCTTCGCCCCGAGGAGCAGGCCTCGATGGGCCTGGCCGAAGCCCACCTCGACAGAGATAGAGTTGTACGCGTTTCCAGCTCAATCTCTATCTCTATCTGGCCGAATTAATAGCAGATTAGATTGGGAGTAAACCCCCTATAAATAGAGAGGCCTGGCTGGCGTGGAGACCCCCCCAACTCAAACCAAACCAAAGCCATGCTTTGATCATACCTTTACTTTACCTTTACTTTTCTGTATCTCTTCGTGGGTTTGCCTGGAAGCCCTCCGTCCGCCGCTACGGAACAGTGGTAAGCCTTGGTACTTCGCTTGTGAAGTCCCCATTAATCTACGTAACAAATTGCTATCGCCTTGTTACTTCGCCCGTGAAGTATCCGCTAATCTGCGTAATAGATTGCTACCTTCGCTACCCGTGCAACACCTCGCAAATTCGGTCCTAATGCCGAATTGGTGCTTCGCACTATTCGGTTGCAGGCTTCGCACATTCGGAGCCCCCTCGTCAGAGGTGTCCGGAGCTGAGAGATCAGTTTCGGAGGTCCCCTAGGACACCCTTCGGCGGTGCTGTAGGCTTCGGCAACAGGCTTCGCCAGCGTACTTCGTCGCAACAGGCTTTGTCACGACCATACTCCGCACAGGACGAAGTTGCACTCATGCGTGGCTCCTGCGTTACTATTCTGTGGATTGCCGTATCGGAGGTCGTACTCTGAACCCCGCTGTTTGGAGGTGACCACTGCGTTCAGATCCGTTCGGAGTCTGTCTTTGGCCGGATCAGTCCGAACGCCGAAGCACCCTTCGGCGGTGCACTTCGCACCGGGTCCGTTCGGAGTCTATCTTCGTCCGGATCAGCCCGAACGCCGAAGCACCCTTCAGCGGAGCACTTCGCACCAGACGCCGAAGGTACCCTTCGGCGCACCCTTCGCATCAGACTTCGAACTAGGAGGACTCCGACTGGTTTGCCGAATTTAACTCGTTTAATCTATTTCTTTCGGCTAATTAGATTATTTCTTGTAATCTAGTTGCCTGGCGACTCCACCCCCTTATCACTATTAAGGGTAGTCGGAACGCGGCGTCGGTGCTACGTCACGCTTAGGCCCGTCCCTAAGTATCCGTGCACTTTTGGATCGCCGAACTGACCCAAGTGCGGGGGCACGTTTCCGTGTCAACACACTTTTTGGTGACTCCGCTGGGGATAAGCTACGCCAACATAATGAGTACGTCTACATCAGCCGCCGGTACATCTACTTCGACTACTACGTCTACACCGCTGATGGACGCAATAGGAGGCGCAGATATCGACAACCACAACATATTGGCACCTACAATTGAAGATATCTCCGCCGCAGACCGAGCAGAGATCGAGGCAAAGCTAAAGGCGCTCCAAGACATGATGCTTGGAGGCTACATCAAGACACGCGCAGGCTTCGTCAAGCACGACATCGTCACCCCCGACCCCACTCTGGTCCAGGTAACACCTGTATCGCCTCGTTTATCTTCTTTAGAAATTGAGAAAAAATAGTCGCATCAGTAGATCAGGCCGTTAACGCTTCACTAGCTAACCGTTTAGATTCGGCAGTCAGATCCCAAGTAGAGGCAGCTCTTAGAAGGTTCGGCTTTACTAAGGCCGTACCCCCGGTTCCTATTGCTAGCGTACCTCCGACGAATCACGTATACAATAGGACTAATGACATCACTAGGACAATCATATATCCGGCCTCACCACTTATGGCCGAGACCAATCTTTACACCTACGGTCAAGCTAACGCTACATACCACGCACCACCACCTGCGCCAATACCCGCACTACCCGCACCACACGCGCAGACGCTTGGACACGAGCACGTCATACAAATAGCACGTAGGGAAGAGACACATGGCCGACACACCGATATCCCACCGCGTGTCGTGCCCCCGCATGAGAGGTGCACGCAAACAACGCATCAAGACGACATAGAGGAGCGGGTCCATGCACTATTTAGGGAGTGTGCTGGCTTCGTGCCCAAGGGACGAGTTAGGGTTTACTGCAAGCCATACCCAGACCATCTTGATACAATGCCCTACCCCCACGGCTATAGAATCCCTGAATTCACTAAGTTCGATGGCGAGGGTAGCAAGACCACACTAGAGCACGTTAGTCAATTTTTAGCACAGTGTGGAGAGGTTAGCGGGATAGATGCTCTAAAGGTTAGGCTATTTTCTCTCTCACTATCCGGTACTGCTTTCACTTGGTTTTCGGCGCTCCCGCCAAACTCCATACACACGTGGGACGATTTAGAGCGAAAATTCCATGATTATTTCTACACAGGTGAAACAGAACATAGGCTTTCACATTTGACATCGGTGAAGCAAAAATCTAGTGAGAACGCTGAGAAACCATGTTGAAGAATATGGTTTTGATATTCCAGATGTGATGAGTGATCGTCAACGGAAGTCAAAGGAAGGGAGATATGAAGACCTGCCGAGTCTGAGGTGCGTGTGACTCAGGTACACGGGCAGCGAGCGACGGCCGGGCAGAGGAGCCGCGGAGTCGGGCTGGCCCAATCCGGGTACATGGCTAGGAGCGGCAGATGATCCACCGGTCTGTTGACTGGGTTTGACTCAGGTACATGGGTGGCAAGCGATTGCCGGGCTGAGGAAGCTGCGCGGTCAGGTCGGCCCAATCCGGGTACCCGGTGCGAAGACAGTGGACGCTTTGTCAGTTTCGGCGCAAAACTGACCACCTATGATTATTTTGTTTTTACGGTATTAATATTTAGTTTTTAAGTTTAGAATATTTTTAGTTGAGAAATGTGATTTTTCTAAGAATATTTTAGTAATTTTCGGAATTTATTTTAGAGTCAGTGTTAATTTACCCTAGGGGTAAATTAGTCTTTTCATGTATTAGGAGTCGCCTATAAATAGGCCCCTATCCCCCTCGGAATAGATGACTGTTTTTTTGAGATTATTTTCAGTCCACCGCAAATCTTTTCATCTACTATTTTTTCCTCCGTTCACCGATTTTAATCTACATCGCCACCGCGAGCGTCTTCATTTTTCTTCGACGTTTTGTTCTCTTCCCTGCCTATTCAACGCCGGTGGCTGCAGCTAAGCTGTGCTGCACGGCAGCCTTTGCATGCACGCGGGCCCCACACCGGCAGTGCTTCTGATTGCCGGCAGGCTTGCGGCTAGGCGCGAAGGCTAGCGGCTGGCTTGCGGCTACGCGCAAAGGCTAGCGGCAGGCTTGTAGTAGCGTCGTGCAGCGCACAGTGTGGCACGAGGCACTAGGCGCAGGATTGCGTGTGACAGGGAGCAAATAGGGTGCTTTTCACATTTGCCAAGGCATGCGGTACTCAGAGCGCAGGCGCACGCAGTCCACAACGACTTTCCAGGGACACGGCAGTTCAATGTTTTTTCTTTCCACGGCGGAAATTGCAGTGCAGCAGCAAATTGTTTTTCATAGCACACATCAAGTCCAAGGCGTTGGATTTTCTCCACGGCGACTTGAAGGATGACGAAGGTAAGTTTCTAATCTCCTATTTTTTAGTAGATCATGTTTAGAGATAATCATCTATTATTTAATTAGCAGAAAATTTGTTTAGAAATTTCGTGTTAATTTATTCTGCTAAACTATTTTTAGACATCACATATTTTAATTTATATCTATTTAATCTGTTAAATTTTTATTACTTATCGCGTATTATTTGTTTAAGTGGTTTTAATCTGCTCATATAAAGAATCAACCAAAAATTTATTAGTCACAGTAAAATACTCTTTTTGCCTAGTGATCTACGTACAATATTTTAGGTTTAGTTCTGAATTAATTTTTTAATGATCCATGTTTTATTCATTTGATTAGTATTTTATTTCTAGACTGAAATATTATTATTTCGAGTTTTTATCTAGGTATTTTTATTTACAGCAGTAACTTTTATTTTAGTTTATCTTTAGCATCTTTTCAATTAAGACACCGGTCATTTTTAGTTTAGACAACTTTAATTCCAGTAATTTTCTTTGCTAATATTATTTGTCTGGTTAAGTTTGTTTAGGTGTTGGGATTAGATTATAGTTTAGACAACTTTAATTCCATTCACCCCCCTCTGGTCGCTACTTTCGGTCCTACAAGTGGTATCAGAGCGAGGTTAGGGTTTTTCTAATATCTTAACCGATTCTAAACCTAGGTAGTGACCATGACGTCTCCTGGCAAAATCTCGTCCCTAAAGGCTTTTGGCTACACTTATTGGAAGACTCGCATGCGAGCATACCTTATGAGCCAGAGCTCGGACATATGGGAGATTTGTGTTCATCCTACTTTCACCATAAGGACTATTGCTGCGGATACTGCTGCAGATGTAGTTACACAACATCAAAATAATAGTAAAGCGGTGAACATTTTATTTTTTGGTCTAGGTCCTAGTGAGTTTGAGCGTGTTAGCCATCTCACCACTGCTCGAGAGATCTGGGCTACCCTCCAGGCACACCATGAGGGGACAGCTCAGGTCAAGGCTAGGCTCTACCAGACCTACCGGCGTGAGTATGAAAATTTCTCACAGAAGTTGGGTGAGACTGTTGAGGCTTTGTTTGGTCGTTTTCAATCAATCATTAACAAGCTTTACGTTAACAAGGCCGAGCGTGATCAGCTGGTCTCGGATCATGAGCAGACGCTTAAGGTACTCCATACCTTGGACCCTAAGATCTGGGAGATCAAGGTCTCTTCTATTGTTGAGAGCGCGTCTTATGATACCTTGACCGTCGCAGAGCTTTTTAGTTATCTCAAGGCCTCAGAGGTCGATATCCAGTTGAGATCAAATATCACTGGTTCTGGATCAAAGACTCAGGCGCTTGCGACACCATCTGCTGATCCTAATGCCATGAGTTGTACTGCATTTTCCTTGATGTCTATTTCTGAGGAACAACTTGATACTCTAGGACATGATGATCTGTGCTTGTTTAACAACCGGGTGTGACGTGTCTATGATAAGCGAATGTTTAAGAGACACGGCACAAAATCCGGATGCTTTGAGTGTGGTGATACAGGTCATTTCATTGCCGATTGCCACAAGCGGAAGAATTACAAGAAGGGAACCGGTGGCAACTCCTACGACTCCAACAATTACGACAACTCTACAAAGGGCAAGCCCAAGACGAGATTCTTTCGGAAGGCATTGAAGGACTACAGGTGTGAGAACAAGAAACGAGACAAGGCCTTCTTTGCCGAGATGGAGAAAAGCTACTCCAAGAGATCCTCGTCTTCCTCCTCATCGTCGAGCTCAAGTGATCAGGAAGGGGAAGGACAGGGATGATCCGGCGGGCCTCTGTTTCATGGCCTTCGAGGACAAGCCGAAGAGACACTCACATGACAGCTTAAGATCCCACAAGAGTTTCTGCTCAATGGCTCTTCGAGAGAAGAAAGAAAAGGACTCCTCCGACGACTCCGACGACGACGACGATGAGAAGGTATCATCCTATGAATAAGAAGTTGTTAATTTATTAGAATAGAACCGTCAGGAGTTGAAGTATAGGGAGAATCTGCTTAGAGGGGCTAAGAAGAGGATAGATGAGCTTGAGAGTGAGCTTGCCACGGCAAATGGCAAGATTGAGTGTCTGTCTTCTTCCCCTTGCTTGGGTGATAGTGGTGAGTGCCCTAACTGTGAGGTGCTGTTGTGTGACCTGACGACTCTTAAGTCCAGGTACACAAAGAGAGTAGATGAGAGAGACGGATTTGCCACTGAGCTTGAGAGTGCTCAGCAGGAGCTAAAAGATGCTCATGCCACTGTTGTCACACCTTGTGTAGACTGCCCATCTCATCTAGCTAGTATAGCTGAGCTGAGAGTCAAGAGTGATGAGCAGTTGAGCGAGTTAGCTGGAGTGAGAGGTGAGTTGGTGCAGACTAAGCTAGAGCTTGAGACCTTGTCAGTTCCATCCACTGTTTGTGAGAACTGCCTGTCCATTAGAATGGAGTTGATCAAGCTAAAAGCTGAGAAGTCTGTCGATGTTGATAAAGAGTGTGAGATCTGCTTGTCTCAGGTGGAGGTGTTACCTTCCTTGAGAGAGGAGCTAGCTGATGTTCAGAATGAGAACTTTTACCTCCATCAGATCCTGAGTTGGATTAGTGCCAGAGAGCCACAGCTCGACATGATGATCCAGCAGTTCAAGAAACAGGATGGGTTTGGGGTAGGTTACACCTATACCAAGGCTGATTTTGAGAGTGCCATTAGACGAGCAGTGGAGTGGAGTAAGATGACTCCCGAACAGAGATATCCCAAGACTCACTCCACTGAGTCCTTTAAGGATAGTCAGCCCAAGGATGGAGTGATCCAAGAACAACCTAAAGCTCCACCTAAGAAGAAGATCTGGGTGCTAAAGCCTAAAACTCTCCACACTTCTCTTGGTTCCTTACCTGGACCTTCTCACACCAAGGATGCTACACCCAACACGACCAAGCCTAAGAACCCTAAGCCACAACAACATCCCAAGAAGCCTACCTATCACTATGAGTTTTGTCAGAGAGACGGGCATCTTGAGGAGTTTTGCTTCTGGAGGAAGCGGGTTGAGCGAGTAGAGAGAGCTTGAGGTTGGCAGGAGCAGTTATACCAGCAGGGTGGTAGACAGAGAGTTCCTCGATGTAGAGAGAGGCTAGAGGCCAGGCCACGTCGTGTAGGTGGTGGTAGAGGAGACGGTTTTTATGATCGTGCTCCGGAGGGTGGTTTCCATTCCGGTAGAGTTCCAGATCGTTATGGATACGGTTTTGAACCTCGTGGCCGTGATTTTAGGTAGAACAGAGGACCGCGCTTTGATCCGCGTTTTGGTCCAGACTCATATGATTCCTTCTGCTTTCCTACATACGAGCAGTTGGCTCGACACTGGTTTAGTACTTTTGCTAGACCTAGTGGTCGACCATTTGCTCCCACTCACGACCATTGATCTTGCAGGATCGAGGACTGGAGGACATATGGATCATGGATTCAGGATGTTCTCGCCATATGATGGGACACCATAGATGGTTCTCTAGCCTCACTCCCCCGAGCTCCAAGGAATACATTACTTTCGGGAACGGTGGTCAAGGGAAGGTACAAGGTATCGCGTCGATTCATATTTCTGATTATTTCTCTTTGAAGAATGTTGCTTTAGTTGGAAATCTGAACTTTAATCTAATTTCTGTTTCGCAACTGCTTGAGGATGGTTTAGAAGTACGCTTTAAGAAGGGCATGTCTTCTGTTGTTGATTCTAGAGGATCTTTAGTTTGCCGGATCTTACCTTTTGGTAAGGTTTTTCGTATTGATTTCTCTAGTTCTTCTAGCCCTTCTCGCTGTCTGATGGCCAGATCCTCCTCTGAGTTATGGAAGTGGCATAGAAGGTTAGGCCATTTGAGCTTTGATCTACTTGTTAGATTGAGTTCTATGGATCTTATCCGAGGATTGCCTAAGCTTAAGATGGAGAAGGATCTAGTGTGTCATCCTTGTCGTCATGGGAAAATGGTTGCCGCTTCTCATGCACCTGTGACTCAGGTGATGAATTCGTACCAGGGAGAGCTGTTGCACATGGACACAGTAAGTCCAGCTCGAGTACGCTCAGTCGGTGGGAAGTGGTACGCCCTTGTAATAGTTGATGATTTTTTTCGATTCTCGTGGGTTTACTTTCTAAAGTCTAAGGATGAGAATTTTCAGTATGTTCATGACCTGATTTTGAAGCTAAAGAACGAGAACAATGGTCTGATGCGAGCAATTCGTTCGGACAATGGATCTGAGTTTAAGAACTCTCAGTTCATCAGTTTTGTAGTGATCAGGGTCTTGATCATCAGTTCTCTGCTCCTTACACTCCCCCATAGAACGGCGTTGTGGAACGAAAGAACCGCACGCTTGTCGAGATAGCCAGGACGATGCTTGATGAGCAAAGGACTCCTAGGCATTTTTGGGCGGAAGCAATGAATACATCTTGCTATCTTGCCAACCGCATTTTTCTTAGAGCTTACTTAGGTAAGACGTCATATGAGTTGCGTTTTGGTAGATAGCCCAAGGCGAGTCACTTGTGAGCTTTTGAATGCAAGTGCTTTGTGCTTAAGAAGGGTGGGCATTTGGACAAGTTTGAGTCTCGTTGATGGGATGGAGTCTTTCTTGGTTATGCTTTGCATTCACGAGGCTTTCGTGTTTGGAACCTAGACTCTCAGATGCTTGTCGAGACTTGTGAGGCTTCTTTTGATGAGTCTTTGCCCTCGCCGACTCCTTCTTTTGAGATTTCTGGAGATGATGAGCTTGGAGAGTCCATCTTCGAGGAAGATGATGACCCTCCTGCTGATGATGAGGGTGGGCCCTCTGCACCACTTGCAGATCCCACACCTTCTGAGACTTCAACTGAGGATGAGGACGAACCTCTAATTACTCCTACTTCGATCGAGCCTCCTCAGCCGAGTCCAGAGGTGCCAGGTGCTGACTCCGGTGAGATGACTTCTCAGCCTAGTCCAGAGGAGCCAGTTGCTGAATCTGGTGAGGTGATTTTAGATCACCTAGGATCCCGAGCAGTTCAGCGTGATCACCCTTCAGAGCTCATCATAGGTGATCTTATTGAGAGATCCTTACGTTCCTCAGCTGGTTCTCTTCCTATGATTGCTGAGTCTGCTTTTGTTGCTAGTTTTGAGCCCCGAGACGTTTCTCATGCTCTTTCCGATTCAAATTAGATAAATGCCATGCAAGAAGAGCTTGAAAATTTTGTTCGCAATCGGGTTTGGACACTAGTTGAGCTGCCACCTGGTTGTAACACCATTGGCACCAAGTGGGTGTTTAAGAACAAACAAGGAGAAGATGGTGTTGTGGTGCGTAACAAAGCTCGATTAGTGGCACATGGTTTTTGTCAAAAAGAAGGCATTGACTTTGAAGAGACATTCGCCCCTGTTGCTCGCCTTGAGTCCATTCGTATTCTTTTGGCCTTTGGTGCTTCTAAATTTTTAAGCTTCATCAAATGGATGTCAAGAGTGCCTTTCTAAACGAGTATATAGAGGAGGAGGTCTATGTTAAGCAACCCCCGGTTTCGAGAACCATAAATTTCCTCGACCTGTTTACAAGTTGCAGAAGGCTTTATACGGTTTGAAGCAGGCCCCTAGGGCTTGGTATGATCGCCTGAAGCAGTTCTTGTTGTAGAAAGGTTTTGTGATGGGTTCTGTGGACAAGACTCTTTTCTTGCTTAGAGATGGCGCATACTTATTGGTTGCTCAGATTTATGTGGACGATATTATTTTTGGTGGTTCTACTAATGAGCTTGTATCTAAGTTTTCTGAGCAGATGCATAGCGAGTTTGAGATGAGTCTCATGGGATAACTCAAGTACTTTTTAGGACTCTAGATCAAGCAGACCAAGGACGGTATTTTCATCCACCAGGATAAGTACACACGAGATATGCTAAAGAAATTTGACTTTGGTGGAGAGCTAAAGCCACAGATGACCCCAATGGGTACATCTAGAGGTCTGGACAGGGACGAGGACGGCGTCAAGGTAAATGAGAGAGAGTATCGAGGGATGATCGGTTCACTAATATACTTGACTGCGATGAGACCGGACATTCAGTTTGCTGTGGGTGTGTGTGCGCGTTTTCAGTCTTCGCCACGCGCATCTCAACGGCAGGCTGTGAAGCGTATTTTCAGGTATATTACTTATGCTCCTAATTAAGGTCTTTATTATTCTGCATCATCGTCTCTTAATTTAGCTGGTTTTTCGGACGCTGATTTTGGTGGGTGTCGGCTGGATCGCAAGTCTACTTCCGGCACTTGCCAGCTTCTTGGTTCTTCACTTGTTTCATGGTCTTCTCGAAAACAATCTGGAGTTGCACTTTCTACTACTATGGCTGAGTATGTAGCTACTGCTAGCTGCTGTTCTTAGTTAGTTTGGATGATTTCTACTTTGCGGGATTTTGGGTTGTTCTTCCCTTCGAGAGTACGAGTGCAATTAGTGTAGGGAAAAATCCATGTCTTCATTCAGAAACCAAACATATTGATGTGCGCTTTCACTTTTTAAGCGATCAATATGAGAAAGGTGTCATAGATCTTATTCATTTTGATACCCATCAACAGTTGGCTGATATTTTTACTAAACCTCTAGATCAGTCTACTTTTGATCGTTTACGAGGGGATTTGGGAGTTGTGTTTCCTTTCTAGGATACTTTGATTCAGTTTTTTTTCTTTATTTTTATTGAGTTTTTTTGTGTGCGTTCATATCATGCATAATCATCTATCACATTTTGAGCTTGCTTCTGTTATATGATTAATCTGCTTTACTTTGTCTAGCTAGTATATGCTTTTGATTACTTCTCAATAATCATGTTCTGTTTCAGTTCACATGATATATCTGATATTTGTCATATGCATGGCTTTTATGATTTAAAAATTGAAAAATGATCACCATTGCTTCTGGTAACTAGCATATGTAGGCTGAATGTTTTTGCTATCTTTTACATGCCTTGTAGCTAGATCCTTAGATGCAGATATACAACTTGGACATTTATATGCTTTAAATATGAAAAGTGCGTTATAAAAATGATAAAAAAATTCTGAAAATGAAAAAATTATGCATTTGTATGATTATTAGAAAAGATCTAGGTGGGTTTGCTTTGTCGCATTGCATTGTTCTGGACTGCCTACCATAGCACTTTGGTATGAACTAGGACAGTGTAATGTATGCCAAGACCAATGTCTTAAGCTTCTGATGGTCCAGTTCTGGCCTAGGCTTGACTTGGTCGGTTAGCATAAGGTTTGACATGCAAATAACCCCTGGCAGAAATGAAAAAAAAGGAAAAATAAAAAGTCTGAAAAATTTAAAAAGATGACAAGTTTGCTGAAGCACTTTGTTTTGGACAATGCTTATCTTGGTAGATATCAATTAGCTTTTGCATCTCATGCTTTACTTTGCTTGTCAACTATAAAATGTGGTGATGCTTTTGTTTGCAAAAATCGAAAAATGCGTGCTAATGACTCTCTTTAGATATCATGTCATGTATCTTAGACAGTATATCTTTTGCTATACCTGTTAGATATTGTAATTGCAGTTAATCATGTCTAAGAAGCATGCTTTTCACACTCCACTTGCACCCCATCTGCATTCATGGCATATTTTGAGGGGGAGCTGTATTTCAGGGGGAGTGTGTGTCTATGTCTCTTTAGAGTGCATTTAGTCTCACTTGATGAGTCCAATTGTCAACAAGGGGGAGAAATTTTGGAGTTTAGGGAACATTTTTAGCTTTCTCTAGGATTTATTTCAGGGGGAGTTCCTTGTTGGTAATTCTGAGATTGCACTTGTTTTTGAGTCTTTATTTTTGGTTAACCATAATGACCATTTTTTCTTGCTTCTGTTTGGCTTTTGGTCATTAGGGTTAAACTTTTATTTTATTTTTTCTATTTTATTTTGTCTTTGTTTTCCTGTTTCCACATGTTTTGCAGGTTCTGGAGATGAGCTGAAGAGAGTGTTGACAATGCACTCATCAAGGGGGAGATTGAGAAAACATGTTGAAGAATATGGTTTTGATATTCTAGATGTGATGAGTGATTGTCAACGGAAGTCAAAGGAAGGGAGATATAAAGACCTGCTGAGTCTGAGGCGCGTGTGACTCAGGTACACGGGCAGCGAGTGACGGCCGAGCAGAGGAGCCGCGGAGTCGGGCTGGCCCAATCTAGGTACATGGCTAGGAGCGGCAGATGATCCACCGGTTTGTTGACTGGGTTTGACTCAGGTACACGGGTGGCGAGCGATTGCCAAGCTGAGGAAGCTGCGGGGTCGGGTCGACCCAATCCGGGTACCCGGTGCGAAGACGGTGGACGCTTTGTCAGTTTCGGCGCAAAACTGACCACCTATGATTATTTTGTTTTTAGGGTATTAATATTTAGTTTTTAAGTTTAGAATATTTTTAGTTGAGTCAGGTGATTTTTCTAAGAATATTTTAGTAATTTTCGGAATTTATTTTAGAGTCAGTGTTAATTTACCCTAGGGGTAAATTAGTCTTTTCATGTATCAGGAGTCACCTATAAATAGGCCCCTATCCCCCTTGGAATAGATGACTGTTTTTTTGAGATTATTTTAAGTCCACCGCAAATCTTTTCATCTACTATTTTTTCCTCCGTTCTCCGGTTTAAATCTACATCGCCACCACGAGCGTCTTCATTTTTCTTCGACGTTTCGTTCTCTTCCCTACCTATTCAACGCCGGTGGCTGCAGCTAAGCTGTGCTGCACGATAGCCTTTGCATGCACGTGGGCCCCACGCTGGCAGTGCTTCTGATTGCCGGCAGGATTGCGGCTACGCGCGAAGGCTAGCGACTGGCTTGTGGCTACGCGCGAAGGCTAGCGGCAGGCTTGCAGTAGTGTCGTGCAGCGCACAGTGCGGCACGAGGCACAAGGCGCAGGATTGCATGTGACAGGGAGCAAATAGGGTGCTTTTCACATTTGCCGAGGCATGCGGTACTCAGAGCGCAGGCGCACGCAGTCCACAGTGACTTTCCAGGGACATGGCAGTTCAAAGTTTTTTCTTTCCACAGCAGAAATTGCAGTGCAGCAGCAAATTGGTTTTCGTAGCACAGATCAAGTCCACGGCGTTGGATTTTCTCCACGGCGACTTGAAGGATGACGAAGGTAAGTTTCTAATCTCCTATTTTTTAGTAGATCATGTTTAGAGATAATCATCTATTATTTAATTAGTGGAAAATTTGTTTAGAAATTTCGTGTTAATTTAATCTGCTAAACTATTTTTAGACATCGCATATTTTAATTTATATCTGTTTAATCTGTTAAATTTTTATTATTTGTCTCGTATTATTTGTTTAAGTGGTTTTAATCTGCTCATATAAAAAATCAACCAAAAATTTATTAGTCGCAGTAAAATACTCTTTTTCCTAGTGATCTACGTACAATATTTTAGGTTTAGTTCTGAATTAATTTTTTAATGATCCATGTTTTATTCATTTGATTAGTATTTTATTTCTAGACTGAAATATTATTATTTTGAGTTTTTATCTAGGTATTTTTATTTACAGCAGTAACTTTTATTTTAGTTTATCTTTAGCATCTTTTCAATTAAGACACCGATCATTTTTAGTTTAGACAACTTTAATTCCAGTAATTTGCTTTGCTAATATTATTTGTCTGGTTAAGTTTGTTTAGGTGTTGGGATTACATTATAGTTTAGCAAGAAATTTTTAGGCGTCCATTCACCCCCCCTCTGGTCCCTACTTTCGGTCCTACAAACGCCTCTGAGTACATCAAGCGTTTCAGGGATACTAGAAACCGATGTTTTAGTCTTAATATTTTAGAAAGGGACTTGGCGGAATTAGCTTTTAATGGGTTGCGTTCCGAACTTAAAGAAAGGTTAGATAACCAAAACTTTTTAGAAGTTAGCCAAGTTCTACAGCAGGCTCTGGTCCAAGAAGGCCGAGCCAAAGACAAGAAATTTATTAAGACGTTCAGCAAGCCTAGGGCCGAAATCCACATCATGGAATGCTCTGATGAGGAGGAGTCAGAGGAGGAGGATTCGGCTGACATGTACACGGTCGAATGGGTTACAAACACTAAAAACAAACCTGTCACGTGCTCCGAACTACGACCATCCCCCACAAAGAATAGACTTAATGAGGTCAAATACTCATTCGATGTAACTAAATGTGATAAAATATTTAATTTCCTCTTAAAGAGCCAGCTTCTCAGGTTACCTAAGGGTCAGGTTATCCCACCTGCCGACGAATTAAAGAAGCATCCATACTGTAAGTGGCATGATTCACATTCTCATAATACTAATGATTGCAATGTTTTTCGACAGCATATACAATCAGCCATAGAAGAAGGACGATTGAAAATAGACCATGATCCAAAGATGAAGCTGGATAAAGATCCTTTTCCAGTCAACGCCGTCGACCTCAGCGAGAAAAAGGTGTTGATTCGGCCAGAACAGGCCGAATCTGCTAAAGGGAAAGATGTAATCATTAGAGAACCGTGCACTCGCACACTCGTGCCAAAGAACCTCGAGGTAGGAGTGTGGAAACAGAACATCAACACCCCTTCGACTAAGGCTCGCAAGAGGCCGAAGATAACATATGACATGTTGTTGCACAAACATCAGAGAAGGGCCAAAGAAACAGGTCCACGCGCTAAGCTAAAACACCCGAAGGGGCCAAGACCTTCGAAGGTGGCTTCGGGCCGAAGCCAACAGGCCCTCCGCACGAAGGCCTCGGGCCACGGTGGCCTGATGCTCTGAACGAAGGCTTCGGGCCACGGTGGCCTGATGCCCCGCACGGTTGTTCCAAGCCACAATGGCTGAACCCCCCATACGGCAACTCCGAACCCCAGTGGTCGGGTCCCCCATGCAACAACTTTGGCCCCCAATGGCCGAACCCTGCACCGTGCTGGACTTCTCCGATGGGAGGCTTCGGCCCGTACTGGCCGAACATACCTACGGCCTGGCAGGACCCTTCGCTAGTATGGTCCGAAGTGCCATCAACTCTGCCGAACCCCCCTCCGGGTGTTGGTTTTAGCTCACAGTGGGCGAGGCCACTAGAACCTCCGATGCCTCCGCCTTATGACTGGGCGGGGACCCCATGGGACCCGTACGTATTCGGGTCAGGGTACCCTCCACAGATTAACCCTATGCCTTGTTTTCCTTCGGAGTATTGTGAATGGCAGGGGCAAACAGATGCAGCGGAAGGGGGGATCATCCACAAACTGTATGTGGTACCTCCGAATCGGACCCTGCAGAGAGAAGCCGAAGGGTGCGAGCACGTGGGGGCTGAAGTCAGGAAGTCCGAAGCCATAACTATCAGGGTTGGGTCTCAGGAAGTCCCAATCCCAAAGACTTTGTCGCCAAGGGCTGACGGAGGTAAGCCACGTGCTTCGGCAGTGCTTTGCGCTGAAGCTTGGTTCGATCTGCCGAACGAGGCCGATCCATTCGACGGGGTCCGCAGCGAAGCCCCCTTCGAACACTGGGTGCCCGAGGCTGAAGGGCACACTTCGGCCAGAATTAACAGGGGTCGAATAGTAGCTCCAAGCACCAAGCCACAAACGTCTTGGGCTCCTCCGGGCATGTCCAAGTCACAGAAGCGACGCCTACAAAGACTGCAGGCACAGGAGATGCGCGAGAAGGTAGCTGAGGCCAAGCGCGATGCTATCTTCGAAGAAATCCACCCTCGGCCAGCTACGAAGCAGGTATGGAGAGAGAAGCCGGTTGAGATAACCAACCTGGCCCCTAGTCCAAGTGATGACGAGGACGACATGCTCGACAACGATTACTCGCCCGTCTCTGAGGGACCCGCTCCCTAGGTGATGGACATCAACATCGCCACGCTGCCTGCCGAGTTCGCCCTACCACAGGACGAGGCCGAGGTCGCTCAGTTGAACCTCGGTCCACACAGCGCCGTCTTCGAGAAACCCGAGGACTCGGCTCGCCATCTGAAGCCTCTCTATGTTAGAGGCCACATCGATGGGAAGCAGATTTCCCAGATGCTTGTCGATGGAGGCGCCACTATTAACCTAATGCCTTATTCATTGTTGAAGAAACTTGGCCGGGATGAAGATGACCTGAAGAAGACTAACTTGATGCTCAACGGCTTCAGTGGCGAGAGCTCCGAGGCCAAGGGAGTACTCTCTATGGAGTTGACGGTGGGCAACAAGACGCTGCCGACAGCATTCTTCGTCGTCGACGTGCAAGGTAATTATAGTGTGTTACTCGGGCGCGACTGGATTCACGCGAACTAGTGCATCCCTTCTACTCTACACCAGTGCCTGATACAGTGGGATGGCGATAAGATAGAAGTCATCCCCGCGAATACTTCGTCCCAAGTAGCATTGGTCGATGTATCAGTCGATGTCGTCCATAACAAAGTAGAGTGTCTATTAGGTAGAGATCTTTCGGATTATGACTTTGTTAGTGTATCTGGAGGACAGTTTGTACCAGTGTCTGTAAAGCCGGCTAGAGTAGCACGGCTATTTTGGTATTAGTAGTCATGTCTGGCAAGGATAATCTAGACTGGCTAAAGTCTCGAGTGGAGCAGTATCGGTCTAATAAAGACGGTATTGCCGAAGCCATCGAGGACTTTAGCGAAATAGAAAAATTAGGGCAAGGTTTTGCGTCGGCCGATCCCTTGGAGGAAGTTGATATAGGTAATGATAGCATCCCATGTCCGACTTTTGTAAACCAACATTTACAGCCCGATGAAAAGGCTGAAGTAATAAAGTGTAACACCCCAAATTTTCAAAACAATAAAAATATTATTAAATTCAATTCCTTGGAATTTATATTTCTGAAAATAATTTTAATACTCTTTTATACACTTTTGAACTACAACATAGAGTAGATGGCCAAACCAGTAGCTGAAAATTTTTGTATAGACTCCCAAGGCCAAGAAATGTTTTTGAGAATTTTTACAAATTTTTACCCACTTTGGAAATGCCCCAAAGGTTTAAACTATTTTCTGCAATTATTTTAATCAGAAAACCTTGGGAAACAGTAATGGGCTCCCCTCCCTCCTTTCTCTCTTTCCCGGCCGGCCCAGCCCGTTCTATCGCGCGCCTTAGACTGACAATCCGGCCCCACCTGTCAGCGCCGAATTCCTCCCCTCGCGCGCGAACCTGACACCGCGGCCCCACCCGTCAGTCACCACCCCGCTCGCTCGCGCCCACTGGCCAGTAGGCCCCACCTGTTAGCTTCGCCTTCAATCTCGCGCCGTCGCCCCCAAACTTCACCGGCCGCCTTTACTCCCTCGGATCCGCTCGTCGCTGGTCCCCTCCCCTTCATTACTCGCCAGCATTAAAACCCCCGGATCACGTCGCCCGTTTGCCCTTTAATCCCACGCGTAATCCCCCCCGCTGTCGCCCGCATGCCGAAAAACCGCTCGCCGGCGTTAACTCACTGCCCTCCCCCGATGGCGAACTCCCTGTCCCCGCCGGCACCCCTATTTAAACCGTTGCCCTCCACCGCGTTCGGTTCACGCATCCATTCGCACTTAGACCAAGCAGAGCGCCCGCACATCGCCTGTTAGCGCCATCCCCCTGTTTCGTCTCCGGCCACCGTTCGCTGTCGCCTCGGACCACCTCCGCCCGTGCCTCCGCCACCAACGTGACCGCAAGGACGACCCCTACCTCGGCCACGCCTCCGTCGGTCAAGGAGATCGCCGGAACGCCATCGCCGACGAGGAGCCTGAACCACTCCGCTGTCTACCCTCGTCGCCGACCGCGCTCCGTCGACCCCTCACCTCGCCTAAGGTACCATCATGACCGCCGTAGTGCCCTCTTTCCATTTTTAGGCTTAGCTAGGGCCGCCGTCGCTTGCCGTGGCCGCTGGCCTGCTCGCCGTCGTCGGAGAAGACGACCGGCACGGGTCGAGTACCCGTGCCGTGTCGGATCTGATCCCGACCGTGCGATCGCGATCGGACGACGCATGTGAGCCCACGTGCGCGATCTAATCCGCACCGTTAGATCTCGGCGAAGGGGTATGTTTTAATCTCGTGCGTCCGTTAGTTTTTAAAACCCGCGGTTGATCTGGATCGTTCATCGCGTACCGGTTCGATGTTTTAATCGTGGCCGTCCACGTCGACTTATGCGTCCCGCCTCGCCCTCACGCGTCAGATCTGGATCCGACGGTCCAGATCGACCCGGCGCACGTGCACAGCACGCGGGTTCACCGTGAGCCTGGCTCACCATGGACCCGAGGAGTTTAAAATTTGAAAATAAATTCCAGAAAAGGTTTAAAACTTGTAAAATTCATATCTGGCGCATTTGAACTCTAAAAATTGCCATTCCAATTTCAGAAAATTCATAATATTATTCTCTACATGTTTATACAATAAAAACAGTAGGTTTACATTGGACATTTCATGTTTATTTAAATGAATGTTTAAATACCCTTAGGTTAAAAATGTAAAATTTAATTATTTAAATTTCAGCAAAGTTTATATTTATTTATATCCTGTTGATATGAGTAAATCACTAGGTTTTCTATGGAACTTTCATTTTAAATTTATTAAAGAGCTTAAAATTGAGAATCACCCCTTTTAAAACCCTTTTTCAAAGGATAACACTTCATTTTATTTTCTTTTAAAATTATTTATAAACTGAATTTCAGAACTCTAACAACTTGATTTATTTCAAATCAAACCAACTTAAACCTATGAGATTGTTATGTAATGTTATATTGTTTGGTTGAA
Organism: Zizania palustris; assembly: GCA_019279435.1. NCBI lineage: Eukaryota > Viridiplantae > Streptophyta > Magnoliopsida > Poales > Poaceae > Zizania > Zizania palustris. The sequence continues at coordinate 52,608,500 of JAAALK010000081.1, forward strand.
TGTTGTATTTATTTTATTTTACTTTACTATATCAAAAAGACTACGACGTCGCCGAGGAGCCAGAATACTTCCCGGAAGTCCCTCCCTCGCCTTTCGCTGAACAAGGCAAGTCACCAAACCAATCTTTTGAGCATATTGAACCCATGTTTGATTAAACTATCGCTAAAACACATAGGTTATATGTGCATTAGTCAAATGAACCTTTACATTATATTTATTTAGGATCCCCCGACCTTGATGTGCAACCCAAGCCATGCTATCTCGCCTAACCTCCTTGTCACCATATGATCAATGCTATTAGCTAGTGTCCAATGTATTGACACGATCGCTATAGGATAAAAATAAGTCGTAGCAACATGGTTCTTTTATATGATCCCCGTTACTTCTTATCCTTGGAAATTCTGTTGGTGATGAGTTATGGTTGTGAGTGTATGCATGGTGGGTTCCGGGTGCAAGCTAGGGCATTGGTCGGTAGCACCCGGGGCACTATAAGGACCGGTCTAAGGGATCCGTTGCAATACACTTACGTACTAACCACAAGTCTAGTGGGTAAGTCCTAACTAAGGTATGGGTTGTTCCAAACCGAGGCCACCATTTGGAGATGGGTCAAGTTGCACCTGCGGGTGACTTGTACCAATGTGGCGCAAAAGGGGGTGCGACGTTAGCCGGGATGCGGCCCGGCGCGCCGGCGAAACCTAGAGCGGGTGGTTATCGCTTGGAACATCTCATATTGAGGTTTTGGCACGAGTTCCCGTGAAATGGGTCATCTCGTTTGGGATGAGTGCGTGCCTTGTGGGTACAGTAGTACATCTCTGATCAGAGTCTTAAATCTTTTCGAAAAGCCGAGCCCACGGTCAAGGGCGGGTTGCGTTACATCCCCCAGTTAGTTTACTTTGAATATGTATGTGCATGATGGATTGACATGTAAGGACCGTTGAGCGAGGTGGGGCTGACTGTACCCCTCGAGTTAGTTGATGTTGATGATGTTCATGTTTACTTTCCGCATGATTAAAAATATGATTACACTAAATGCGATAACTGCAACTGTACTTTTCCGCAATGTTAGCCATTACCCTTCCTTGTTTATTATCCTGCATTATTACTTGCATTTGCGGTGGCTTGTTGAGTACTTTTTGTACTCATACCCGTTGGACCCCACAGAGGATGCTTACTACGAAGACGGTCTGGAGTAGCGACCCAGTCGAGAAGAAAAATCCTGAAGAAGATGTTCGTCATGCCGCTATCCAATTATTTTTATTTACTGTTTTATAAAAACTGTGATGTAATAAATATGGTCTGCGTACCATGAATACTGTCGTATGTACGATTGTCGCATGATGAACCTCTTGTATTATTGTTTTTCTTATGAAATTCAATAATGTCTCGATTTGTTAAATCGGGGCGCTACAAGATGGTATCAGAGCCGACTCGACTGTAGGGAGCCAAACAGACCCGCCTAGACATTAGCCACAGGAAATTATTTCTCAAAAATCTACTTCATAAACTGTGTTCCTCTCCTCACTTTTATTCAACTTGCTATTTTGTAGATGCCTGTCTACCAAGTCCATAGCTACTGCCGCCACTACGAGGGCTTCGTCCGGGAGCTCCGTATGATGCTCACCTTCATCGGGTTCCTCTTCGAACCCAAATTCCAAGGAGTGTACCCCGACGAGTTCGCCGGGCCTTGCGACGTCTCCCTCACCGTCCACGGCTCCGGGGAACACCTGCCGCCCTACACCACCGCACTTGGAGGCCCGACTTTCGACGTCGCGTGCCAACGAGTCGCCCTCCAGGCCCTCATGGAGTTGAGGATGATCTACGACGATCGTCTTCAGAACTCGTCCTTCCGGCTTGTGCCGAAGCGTACTCCCGGAGCCCACCGTAGCATCTACCTCGGAGTTCACTCCGTGCGTGATCCGGTCATGGCCCGGCAGTCGCGTCTTCTACAGGCTATGGACAATCTCCACACCGAGGCGGTGCTCGACGCCGATGAGCATCATGAGGCGGTTGAGTTCCTTCGTGAAGAAACGAAGAACCTGATCCAACAGAATGGCGAGTTGCAGCGCAAGATCATGCAGCTGCAGAAGGATATTGCGGAGATGGTTCCTCTTCTTCCAAGGAAGAAGAAGCCCATCCGTGAGCCCCTCCCTCACCCCAAGAGGATCCCGCCACGACCCTCCCCCGCCAGGCCCTCCACCAGCGCCCCTACACCACGCCCCGGCCTCGTCTCCGACTCCATCATCGAGAATTTTCTCGAGCCTACCATCCCTCTGGAGCCGCGCACTCGTGGTTCCGAGAGCACAGAGACCGTCTCTGGTGGCGAGTAGGCGTTAGGAGTCGCTCTTTAAATAAAAATCATAATTTCGTATGTGGTGCCGTCTGCAACGAGTTGTGTTGTAGATGGAATAAGATCTTGGATGTAATGAACAATTTATGCCACTCAATATATTTATGTGCTTGGTATTTTTGGTTGTATTATCGTTTCGTCATCTTTGTTTTATCACTATGTGTATTCAGAAGATGGCCGACCACCAGAACACCAGTTCCAACAACGGAGCAGGAGGAAGCCGTGATGCGCCCGAGGGTGTTGTACCCAACTGGGGTGCAACGGGCCCACGTCAGTCTGGGTCGCCTTTCGCCAACCACCCCACCTTGGCGGAGATGATGGCGAATCAGAACCACCTGATCACCACCCTCCTCACCCAAATGCTGAGCCAACAGGCTCAGTTGGACCGTCTGCAGAACGGGGAACCCACCCCTCGCGCACCAGCACCCGCACCCGCTCCGCAACTCTCTGAGTTCCTGCGCGTGCACCCGCCCATCTTCTCGAGCACCACCAACCCGATGGAGGCCGGAGATTGGCTTCGCACCATCGGAAAGAAGCTCGACCTACTCCCCTGCACCGACCGGGAGCGGGTGGCCTTCGCCACTCACCAGCTCCAGGGTCCCGCCGCTGAATGGTGGGACAACTATCGTGAGTCCCAGCCTGAGGGCCACGTGGTGACTTGGGTGGAGTTCACCATCGCCTTTCGTGCTGCCCACGTCCCCGCCGGTGTTATCACGGTGAAACAGCAGGAGTTCCGCGACCTGCAGCAAGGCAACAGGACCATCATGGAGTACCTCCATGAGTTCAACCGCCTCGCCCGCTACGCACCGGAGGAAGTGCGCACCGACGCCCTCCGCCAAGCCAAGTTCCTCAGGGGACTTAAGGATGAGTTGTCCATCCAGCTCATCGCCACCGACTACGCCGATTTCCAACGGCTAGTCAACAAAGCGCTCATCCAAGAGACTGAGCAGAACAGGCTGGACCTCAAGAAGAGGAAGATGATCGCCTTCAAGCATCAGCAGGCGAACTCTCAGAGGCCCCGCTTCATCCCTCCGCCACCAGCGCCTGCCTACCATCCTCGGCCCGCCTACAGGCCACCTCACACCGCCGGTGGATCCAACGCCGGGCATCCTCGCCCCGCTCCACCAGCTCCGGCCGCTCAGCCGACACCAGCCGCCAAGGCCCCGATCTTGAAGGATCGCCAAGGGAGGCCGGTCGTCTGCTTCAACTGCCGCAAGGAAGGGCACTATTCGCACCAGTGTCCTCACCCCAAGCAGCCCCAAGGCATGGCACCCAACCAGGCGGTTCGTGCCCGCGTCAACCACATCAGCGCGGAGGAAGCTCAGGAGGCTCCTGAAGTCGTGCTCGGTACGTTTACTGTGAATTCCGTACCGGCCGTAATATTATTTGACTCTGGAGCAACCCACTCCTTCGTCTCGGAAGGTTTTGCAAAAACAATCGAACTGGACGTGCTCCCTCTACCCATCCCCATGTTGATTGCCACTCCCGGCAATAGGACCTCAGCCCGCTTATACAGCCCTAAGGTTCAAATTGACATCCAAGGAGTACTGTTTCGGGCCGAGCCAGTCCTCATCCAATGCACCGGACTCGACCTTATACTAGGGATGGATTGGTTGATGAAGCACAAGGGAGTGATCGACTGTGCCAACAAATCCGTCACAGTGACCAACCCTGAAGGCGCAACCGTCACCTTTCGGATGACCGGTCGCAAACCACTCGGAGCATCCCTTCGCTCGATAGCTCTTGAAGAGGTACCTATAGTCAAGGAGTTTGCGGATGTCTTCCCTGAAGACCTACCCGGAATGCCTCCCAAGCGGGACATCGAATTCAGAATCGAACTTGTCCCCGGGACCACTCCAATCTCCATGCGCCCGTACCGAATGGCCGCCAATGAACTAGCCGAAGTCAAGAGCAACATCGAAGACCTAGAGCAGAAAGGTTACATCCGACCGAGTACCTCACCCTGGGGTGCACCGGTTATATTTGCCATGAAGAAGGACAAGACCAAGAGGATGTGCGTGGACTATAGAGCCTTGAACGACGTAACCATTAAGAACAAGTACCCATTGCCTCGGATCGACGACCTGTTCGATCAGCTGAAAGGATCCTCGGTGTTTTCCAAAATTGACCTCAGGTCAGGTTATCACCAGTTGAGGATTAGAGAAGAAGACATACCCAAGACTGCCTTCACCTCCCGCTATGGACTCTACGAGTACACCGTGATGTCGTTCGGACTCACGAATGCCCCGGCCTTTTTCATGAACATGATGAACAATGTATTCATGGAGTTCTTGGACAAGTTCATCGTGGTATTCATCGACGATATCCTCATTTACTCCAAGACCAAGGAAGAACACGAGACTCACCTCCGTCTGACCCTCGGAAAGCTAAGGGAGCAGCAATTGTACGCCAAATACAGCAAATGCGAATTTTGGTCGTCTGAGGTGAAGTTCCTCGGCCATGTTATATCTGCCGGAGGAATAGCAGTGGACCCAACCACCGTTGAAGCAGTAACCAACTGGCTGCAGCCCACGACCGTGACCGAGATCCGGAGTTTTCTCGGATTGGCCGGATACTACCGCCGATTCATCGAGAATTTTCCAAGATCGCCAAGCCTATGACCAGACTTCTGCAGAAGGAAGTGAAGTTTGAATGGACCCCCGACTACGAAGAGAGCTTTCAGACCCTCAAGAAGAAGCTAGTGTCAGCTCCCATTCTGACTCTGCCAGACATCTGGAAAGACTTCCACGTCTACTGTGACGCCTCTCGTCAAGGATTGGGATGCGTCTTAATGCAAGAAGGGAAAGTGATATCCTACGCCTCCCGGCAACTGAGACCGCATGAGCTGAACTACCCAACCCACGACCTGGAATTAGCAGTCGTGGTTCATGCCTTGAAGATATGGAGACATTACCTTGTGGGGAATCGGTGTGACGTCTTCACCGACCACAAGAGCCTCAAGTACATATTCACCCAACCAGATCTGAACCTCAGGCAAAGGAGATGGTTGGAACTGATAAAGGATTACGACTTGGGCATCCATTATCATCCGGGCAAAGCAAATGTGGTGGCAGACGCCCTTAGTCGAAAAGGGTACTGCAATGCCATCATGATTCAGGATCAAGCTCCTTTACTCTACAAGGAGATGGAAAGGCTAAACCTAGGGATCACCACCCGAGCATACCTCGCTGCCTTGGAGTCTCGGCCTGTCTTAATAGACCAGATCCGAGAAAAGCAGAAGGAAGATCCGGACATCCTGGAGATCCAGCAGAACATGAGGAAGGGTAAAGCCCCCGGATTTTCCGAGGACGAGCATGGTACCATCTGGTTCGGAAACCGAGTATGCGTACCCAACCTACCGGAGTTGAAGACCCTCATCCTTCAAGAAGCCCATGATACATTATACTCCATCCATCCCGGAAGTACAAAGATGTATCAAGACCTGAAGGAAAAGTATTGGTGGGTCAGCATGAAGAGAGAAATAGCTGAGTATGTGGCCAAGTGCGACACATGCCGGCGAGTCAAGGCAGAGCATCAGAGGCCTGCCGGACTTCTTCAACCTCTCAAGGTCCCTGAATGGAAGTGGGAAGAGATAGGAATGGACTTCATCACGGGACTGCCCAGGACCCAAGCTGGTCATGATTCTATCTGGGTGATCGTCGACCGACTCACCAAGGTAGCCCACTTCGTTCCGGTCAAGACAACTTACACCGTCGCCAAGTTGGCTGAGTTGTATATGACCCGGATCGTGTGCCTCCACGGAGTTCCTAAGAAGATTGTATCTGACCGCGGGAGTCAGTTTACCTCCAAGTTTTGGAAGAACCTTCAAGAGGAACTCGGCACCCGGCTGAACTTTAGCACCGCCTATCATCCACAGACCGACGGTCAAACCGAAAGGGTCAACTAGATATTGGAGGATATGCTTAGAGCTTGTGCTCTAGACTTTGGCGGAATGTGGGATAAGAACTTACCATATGCAGAGTTCTCCTACAACAACAGATATCAAGCCAGCCTGCAAATGTCCCCGTTCGAAGCACTCTATGGACGTAAGTGTAGAACGCCGTTACTCTGGGATCAAATCGGAGTGTCACAACTGTTTGGGACTGATTTATTAAGAGAAGCTGAAGAGAAGGTTAAGATCATAAGAGACCGATTGAAGGCAGCCCAATCCAGGCAAAAGAGCTATGCCGACAACCGTCGAAGAGACCTAGCCTTTGAGGAGGGCGATTTTTTCTACCTCCGAGTCACTCCCCTCCGTGGCACTCAAAGGTTCAACATGAAAGGCAAGCTAGCACCCCGCTACGTCGGACCTTTCCAGATCCTCCGACGACAAGGAGAAGTGGCATATCAACTTGAACTGCCTCCATCCTTGGCAGGCGTTCACGATGTGTTCCATGTCTCTCAGCTGAAGAAGTGCCTCCGTGTACCCACCGAGCAAGCCGACCTTAAACAGCTTAATGTCCAAGAAGACTTGACCTACATAGAGAAACCCGTCAAGATCTTGGAAACCAAGGAGAGAGTAACCAGGAGTCGCGTTGTTCGCTTCTGCAAAGTCCAATGGAACAACCATCTCGCCGAAGAAGCCACTTGGGAAAAAGAAGACAACTGAAAGCCCAATATCCCGAATTATTCGAGTAATGTTCCAATCTCGAGGACGAGATTCTTGTAAGGGGGATAGGTTTGTAACACCCCAAATTTTCAAAACAATAAAAAATTATTATATTCAATTCCTTGGAATTTATATTTCTGAAAATACTTTTAATACTCTTTTATACACTTTTGAACTACAACATAGAGTAGATGGCCAAACCAGTAGCTGAAAATTTTTGTATAGACTCCCAAGGCCAAGAAATGTTTTTGAGAATTTTTACAAATTTTTACCCACTTTGGAAATGCCCCAAAAGGTTTAAACTATTTTCTGCAATTATTTTAATCAGAAAACCTTGGGAAACAGTAATGGGCTCCCCTCCCTCCTTTCTCTCTCTCCCAGCCGGCCCAGCCCGTTCTATCGCGCGCCTTAGACTGACAACCCAGCACCACCTGTCGGCGCCGAATTCCTCCCCTCGCGCGCGAACCTGACACCGCGGCCCCACTCGTCAGTCGCCACCCCGCTCGCTCGCGCCCGCTGGCCAGTAGGCCCCACCTGTCAGCTTCGCCTTCAACCTCACGTCGTCGCCCCCAAACTTCGCCGGCCGCCTTTACTCCCTCGGATCCGCTCGTCGTCGGTCCCCTCCCCTTCATTACTCGCCAGCATTAAAACCCCCGGATCACGTCGCCCGTTTCCCCTTTAATCCCACGCGTAATCCCCCCCGCTGTCGCCCGCATGCCGAGAAACCGCTCGCCGGCGTTAACTCACTGCCCTCCCCCGATGGCGCCCTCCCTGTCCCCGCCGGCACCCCTATTTAAACCGTTGCCCTCCACCGCGTTCGGTTCACGCATCCATTCGCACTTAGACCAAGTAGAGCGCCCGCACGTCGCCTGTTAGCGCCATCCCCCTGTTTCGTCTCCGGCCACCGTTCGCCGTCGCCTCGGACCACCTCCGCCCGTGCCTCCGCCACCAACGTGACCGCAAGGAAGACCCCTACCTCGGCCACGCCTCCGTCGTTCAAGGAGATCGCCGGAACACCATCGCCGACGAGGAGCCCGAACCACTCCGTCGTCTACCCTCGCCGCCGACCGTGCTCCGTCGACCCCTCACCTCGCCTAAGGTACCATCGTGACCGCCGTAGTGCCCTCTTTCCATTTTTAGGCTTAGCTAGGGCCGCCGTCGCTCGCCGTGGCCGCTGGCCCGCTCGCCGTCGTTGGAGAAGACGACCGGCACGGGTCGAGTACCCGTGCCGTGTCGGATCTGATCCCGACCGTGCGATCGCGATCGGACGACGCATGTGAGCCCACATGCGCGATCTAATCCGCACCGTTAGATCTCGGCGAAGGGGTATGTTTTAATCTCGTGCGTCCGTTAGTTTTTAAAACCCGCGGTTGATCTGGATCGTTCATCGCGTACCGGTTCGATGTTTTAATCCTGGCCGTCCACATCGACTTACGCGTCCCGCCTCGCACTCGCGCGTCGGATCTGGATCCGACGGTCCAGATCGACCCGGCGCACGCGCACAGCGCGCGGGTTCACCGTGAGCCTGGCTCACCGTGGACCCGAGGAGTTTAAAATTTGAAAATAAATTCCAGAAAAGGTTTAAAACTTGTAAAATTCATATCTGGCGCATTTGAACTCTAAAAATTGCCATTCCAATTTCAGAAAATTCATAATATTATTCTCTACATGTTTATACAATAAAAACAGTAGGTTTACATTGGACATTTCATGTTTATTTAAATGAATGTTTAAATACCCTTAGGTTAAAAATGTAAAATTTAATTATTTAAATTTCAGCAAAGTTTATATTTATTTATTTCCTATTGATATGAGTAAATCACTAGGTTTTCTATGGAACTTTCATTTTAAATTTATTAAAGAGCTTAAAATTGAGAATCACCCCTTTTAAAACCCTTTTTCAAAGGATAACACTTCATTTTATTTTCTTTTAAAATTATTTATAAACTGAATTTCAGAACTCTAACAACTTGATTTATTTCAAATCAAACCAACTTAAACCTATGAGATTGTTATGTAATGTTATATTGTTTGGTTGAATGTTGTATTTATTTTATTTTACTTTACTATATCAAAAAGACTACGACGTCGCCGAGGAGCCGGAATACTTCCCGGAAGTCCCTCCCTCGCCTTTCGCTGAACAAGGCAAGTCACCAAACCAATCTTTTGAGCATATTGAACCCATGTTTGATTAAACTATCGCTAAAACACATAGGTTATATGTGCATTAGTCAAATGAACCTTTACATTATATTTATTTAGGATCCCCCGACCTTGATGTGCAACCCAAGCCATGCTATCTCGCCTAACCTCCTTGTCACCATATGATCAATGCTATTAGCTAGTGTCCAATGTATTGACACGATCGCTATAGGATAAAAATGAGTCGTAGCAACATGGTTCTTTTATATGATCCCCGTTACTTCTTATCCTTGGAAATTCTGTTGGTGATGAGTTATGGTTGTGAGTGTATGCATGGTGGGTTCCGGGTGCAAGCTAGGGCATTGGTCGGTAGCACCCGGGGCACTATAAGGACCGGTCTGAGGGATCCGTTGCAATACACTTACATACTAACCACAAGTCTAGTGGGTAAGTCCTAACTAAGGTATGGGTTGTTCCAAACCGAGGCCACCATTGGGAGATGGGTCAAGTTGCACCTGCGGGTGACTTGTACCAATGTGGCGCAAAAGGGGGTGCGACGTTAGCCGGGATGCGGCCCGGCGCGCCGGCGAAACCTAGAGCGGGTGGTTATCGCTTGGAACATCTCATATTGAGGTTTTGGCACGAGTTCCCGTGAAATGAATCATCTCTTTTGGGATGAGTGTGTGCCTTGTGGGTACATTAGTACATCTCTGATCAGAGTCTTAAATCTTTTCGAAAAGCCGAGCCCACGGTCAAGGGCGGGTTGCGTGACATCCCCCAGTTAGTTTACTTTGAATATGTATGTGCATGATGGATTGACATGTAAGGACCGTTGAGCGAGGTGGGGCTGACTGTACCCCTCGAGTTAGTTGATGTTGATGATGTTCATGTTTACTTTCCGCATGATTAAAAATATGATTACACTAAATGCGATAACTGCAACTGTACTTTTCCGCAATGTTAGCCATTACCCTTCCTTGTTTATTATCCTGCATTATTACTTGCATTTTCGGTGGCTTGTTGAGTACTTTTTGTACTCATACCCGTTGGACCCCACAGAGGATGCTTACTACGAAGACGGTCTGGAGTAGCGACCCAGTCGAAAAGAAAAATCCTGAAGAAGATGTTCGTCATGCCGCTATCTAATTATTTTATTTACTGTTTTATTAAAACTGTGATGTAATAATATGGTCTGCGTACCATGAATACTGTCGTATGTACGATTGTCGCATGATGAACCTCTTGTATTATTGTTTTTCTTATGAAATTCAATAATGTCTCGATTTGTTAAATCGGGGCGCTACATAAAGTTACTTCTGTCGTATGTCGATTGTTTCACATGGGAATATAGCGAGATGCTAGGACTAAGCAGTGAGCTCGTGGAGCATCGACTGCCCATTAAGTCCGGGTTTAGGCCTTATAAACAGCCTCCCCGCCGCTTTAAGTCGACCGTCTATGACCGAGTTAAGGAGGAAGTGGAACGGCTACTTAAGGCTGAATTTATTAGGCCATGCAGGTACGCGGAATGGGTTTCTAACATTCTGCCTGTAGAGAAGAAAGGGAGCGACAAGATACGAGTATGCATTGATTTCAGGGATTTGAACAGAGCCACTCCAAAAGATGAGTATCCGATGCAAATAGGCGACATGCTGATCAATGTCGCCTCGGGACATAAGGTACTAAGTTTTCTTGATGGCAATGCTGGTTATAATCAAGTCTTTATGGCCGAAGAGGACGTCTATAAGACTACCTTTTGATGCCCTGGTTTTGTCGGTTTGTTCGAATGGGTCGTCATGACTTTCGGTTTGAAAAATGCTGGCGCCACGTATCAGCGCGCTATGAACTTGATCTTTCATGTCTTGTTAGGAGTCATGTTAGAAGTTTACATCGATGATGTCGTGGTCAAATCGGATGCTATGGGAAACCATTTAGC